>CAUYLG010058445.1:0-15441 GCA_963573385.1 Cacajao melanocephalus
TCCTTTCCCCATTGCTTGTTTTTTGTCAGGTTTGTCAAAGATCAGATGGTTGTAGATATGTTGTGTTGCCTCCGAGGCCTCTGTTCTGTTCCATTGGTCCACATCTCTGTTTTGGTACCAGTACCATGCTGTTTTGATTACTGTAGCCTTGAATCTGCATTTTTACATATACAATAACGCAGAGGAATGGTGTGATCTCGACCCACCACAATCTCCACCTCCCAGGTTCAAGTGATTGTCTTGCCTCAGCCTCCTGAGTAGCTGGGATTACAAGCATGCACCACCACACCTGGGTAAGTTTTGAATTTTTAATAGAGACAGGGTTTCTCCATGTTTCTCAGGCTGGTCTCAAACTCCCCACCTCAGGTGATCTGCCTGCCTTGGCATCCCAAAGTGCTGGGATTACAGGCGTGAGCCACCATGCCTGGCCAGGAAGCTTATTTTGATTCTGACATTGTCAACTGTATTTCAGGCATAACTTGTTTTCCTTGGAGCATTAATACTGCTTTGGTATTTTATTACACAAATAAGGCACAGATCCCTTTCTTTCATATTCATTATAGATTGCAGTATTTACAGAGTTAGTGTGTAAGGGTATTACACAATCAGGACATAGGGCTTTACAAGCTAAGTTTACCAGTTAAAGGTTATGGTAGAAGGGCACCAAGATAGGAGGTTCAGGTTGGTGGTTGAGAGCTTCATAGTAGAAATTAGAGGGAGAGATTAGGCTCACTAATCGGGTTAGGTTGACAGGTCAGAATTACAGTGAAGGGTTAGGGTGAAAGTTTTAGTGAGATTTTGGGTTGGGGTTATATAGAGGTTAGAGTAGGTTTAGCTAAGGTAAGGATTAGAGTGGGTAAAAGTAACATTAGGGTTCATGATTGAGGGTTAAGCTTAGGTTAGATTTAGAGTTAAGGGTAATTGGAGTAAGCTTAAGGTTAGGTATTAGGATTAAGGGTCAGTGTTAAGGTTTATAGTTTAGAGTAGGAATTAGGGTTAGGGTTTAGGGCACTGGTTAGGGTACAGATTAGGGTTTTAGGGTTAGGGTTGTTAGGGTTAGAAATAGGATTGGGGGTTAAAGTTAGGATTAGGGTTGGGGGTAGGGTTGGTTGGTTTAGGGTTAGGTGTTAGGGTTGGGCTTAGGGTTTAGGGCTAGGGTTAGTGTGAGGGTTAGGGTTGTTAGGATTAGGGCTGGAGTTAGGGTTAGAGTTAGGCCTATGGCAAGGCTTAGCGTTAGGGTTAGGGCTAGGGCTATGTTTATGGTTAGGGTTTAGGGGTCAGGGTTAGAAGGTCAGGGTTAGGGTCAGTGTTAGGGTTGGGGTTTAGGGCAGGGTTAGGCTCAGGATTCGTGGTTAGTCTTAAAGTTAGGCGTTATGGGTTAGGGCTAGAGTTAGGGTTAGGGTTAGGGTTATGAGACCTGGAGTCAAAGGAGATTTATTTGGAACTTTATAATTTGACTGTCCTATTGGATTTCTGTCTTGAATGGGACCTGTAAACTCTTTATTTCTCACGTTTGGAACACTTGTATTTTCCCAAAGCCTGTATCCCCATTTTATTTAGGAAGTAACTAGCTTGCTTTTGATTTTACAGCTTCGTATGTGGGGAACTTGCCTTTTCACTGATGAGACTATGGACTGTGGACTTTTGAGTTAATGTTGAAATAAGACTTGTGGGACTGTTGGGAAGGCATGATTGGTTTTGAAATGTAAGGACATAAGATTTGAGGGGTCAAAGTTAATCATAGAAATACAGCTAAACATATAAAAATTTTGCAAATCCATAATTTTTATGATGAAACAAATATATTTTATCATCTTTGGTGTAAAAAAAATAAAAATAAAAATAAAAGTATGCAGTGCAAAGTAGAAAAAAAAAACAGATGAGGCTTTCTGGAGATTTTGCTCTTGTTCGGAAGAGAAAAATAATCATTAACACATGATTAGCAATATGAAAGCATATATTTAGACATGACCTAAGTTGGAAACACAAAGGAAAAAGATTGGAAAAAGATGATTCCAATCTTTATCTTGTGTTTACAGTAACACAAAAGCAGAGCATGAATTGAAACACTTAATGTTCACTCCTCTTATGGCTGATTGTTCCATTATTTCCCTATGGGTTACAGCTGCTCCTGGACACAGTTTTTCTGTTCCAAATCTAAACCTCCAGTAACTCTAGGTGACACTCAGCCCAAACAGCTTTCCTATGCTCTTACCTTTCTCCCTTTTTGTGCTTAACATTATTAGGTCCAGTACAGCCTCTTCACATTCTATTTTCTTTCATTTCTTCCGTTTTACTCAAAAGAAAGAAATCGGCCTTCTGCTGTGATTGAAATCTCCCTGAGGTTTTACTAGAAGCCAAACGGATGCCAGCATCATGCTTCCTGAAAGCCTGCAGAACTGTTTTCCCCCCTTCAAATACCTATCTCGTGCTGTGCCTCTAGAACACCTGACCTAAGACCTGGCATTTACAAATGCTCAATAAATGGTAGCTCTTGCTGTTATTAGGCTCTAAGAAAGAATAATAAAACCACACTGCTCAATTGATGATGGTGAACTGCAGGAGTTACCTGTATTTTTTGGCTCTTTATTTCTTGGTGCGTATGTTCATCATGAGACACTGCAGGAGTTTCAACATCTTCTTCTGAATCTGGTAACAAGAGCTTTACAGCCGACACACAATAAACTGCACATATATAAAACATAAAATCTGATAGTTGGGAGACAAAGCAAGATGGCCAAATAGGAACAGCTCTGAATTGCAGTTCCCAGTGAGAGCTATGCAGAGGGTGATTGATCTCTGCATTTTGAAACAAGGCACCAGGTGCATCTCAATGGGACTGGTTGCAGAGTGGGTGTAGCCCAAAAAAGGGCAAGCCAAGGCAGGGTGGGGCACTGCCTTACCCAGGAAATGCAGTCCCCGGAGGACGCCCGTCCTTATACAACAGAGGCCATCAGGGGCTTTTCCAGCAACTCCAGCACTTCGGATCAGATACTGCGCTTCTCCCACAGATTTTACTGCCCGCAGATCAGGAGATTCCCAGGCTGAAAAGCACCATGAGTTTCCAGCATGGCTGTTTCAGCCAGCATGCAGGTATCTGTACAAAAACTCACACAAAGCTGGGTGGCCATTTCAACTGGCACCTGGAACACCTGGAAGATAAAACTGCTCATTCAGCTGAAAAAGAGGGGACTGAAAGCAGGGAGTCAGGTGATTTGGCTTGGCAGGTCCCACCCCCACAAAGACCAGAAATCAGAAACACTCTGGCTTGAGAGTTTTGCAGCAAGCATAGTAATTTGAGCTTGACCCAGGACAGTCCAGCGCTGTGGGGGAAAGGGCATCTGCCATTACCAAGGCAGTCTGCCATTACTGAGGACGTCTGCCATTGCCAAGGCAGTCTGCCATTACCGAGAGAGTCCAACATTACTGAGGCAATCTGCCATTACTGAGGCAGACTGCCATAACCAAGGCAGTTCTAACTGTACCACTGTAAACAAAACTGCAAGGAAGTTTAAACAGCAGCTGGGCAGAGCCCGTGGCAGCTCAGCAATGCCTCTGCTGGCAGACTGTGACTACACTCCCTCCTTGCTGGGCAGGGTATCTCTGAAAAAAGGCAGCAGCACATCAAGGGACTTCTTATAAATAAAGCCCCAACTTCCCAGGACAGAGTACCTGGGAAAAGAGGTGGTTATGAGTTTCACTGCAGCAGACTTAAATGTACCTGCCCAGCAGCTCTGAAAGTAACAATGGAAATACCAGCACAGCACTTGAGCTCGGATAAGGGACAGACTGTCTCCTCAAGTAGCTCCCTGACCCCCATATATCCAAAGAGGCATCACATAAATGAAAGCTCTGGCTGACTTCTGGTGGGTACCCTTCTGGCACAAAGGTAACAGAAGAAGAAACTGGCAGAAACCCTTATTTTTCTGCAGCCCCCGCAGGTGATTCCCAGGCAAGCAGGGTCTGGAGTGGACTTCCAGCAGTCCTACAGCAGAGGGTCCTGACTGTTAGAAGGAAAACTAAAATACAGAAAGAAATAACTTCATCATCAACAAACAGGATGTCCACTCAGAGACCCCATCTGAAAGCCACCAACTACAAAAACCACAGGTAGATATATCCATGAATGTGGGAAGAAACCAGCACAAAAAGGATGAAAACACCAAAAACCAGAACACTTCTCCTCCAAGGGATCAGAACTCCTCACCAGCAAGGGAAAAAAGCTGGATGGAGAATGAGTCTGATGAATTGACAGAAGCAGGCTTCAGAAGATGTGTAATAACAAACTTCTCTGAGCTAAAAGAACGTGTTCTAACCCAATACAAAGAAACTAAGAACCTTGAAAAAAGGTTAGACAAGATACCAACTGGAATAACCAGCTTAGAGAAGAACACAAATGACTTGATGGAGATGAAAAACACAACATGAGAACTTCACAAAGCATGCACAAGTTTCAATACCCGAATCAACCAAGCAGAAGAAAGGATATCAGAGATTCAAGACCAACTCAATGAAATAAAATGAGAAGGCAAGATTAGACAAAAAAAAGTGAAAAGAAATGAACAAAGCCTCCAAGAAATATGGGATTATGTGAAAACACCTAATCTACGTTTGATAGGTGTACCTTAATGTGACGGGGAGTGTTTCCAAGCTGGAAAACATTCTTCAGGATATTATCCAGGAGAACTTCCCCAACCTAGCAAGGCAGGCCAACATACAAGTCCAGGAAATACAGAGAAAACCAAAAAGACATTCCTCAAGAAGAGCAATCCCAAGGCACATAATCATCAGATTCACCAGGGTTGAAATGAGGAAAAAATGCTAAGGGCAACCAGAGAGAAAGATTGGGTTACCCACAAAAGGGGAGTCCATCAGACTCACAGCAGATCTCTCAGTGAAACCCTACAAGCCAAAAGAGAGTGGAGGCCAATATTCAACATCCTTAAAGGAAAGAACTTTCAACCTAGAATTTCATATCCAGCCAAACTAAGCTTATTAACAAAGGATAAATAAAATCCTTTATGGACAAGCAATTACTGAGAGATTTTGTCACCACCAGGCCAGCCTTTCAAGAGCTCCTGAAAAAAACCACTAAACATAAAAAGGAACAACCAGTACCAGCCACTCCAAAAACATACCAAATTGTAAACAAAATCAACACAATGAAGAAAGTGCATCAATTACCAGGCAAAACAAACAGCCAGAATCAAAATGGCAGGATCGAATTCACACATAACAATGTTAACCTTAAATGTAAATGGACTAAATGCCCCAATCAAAAGACAGACTGGCAAATTGGATAAAAATCAAGACCCATTGATGTGATGTGCTGTATTCAGGAAATGCACCTGACATGGAAGGACACACATAGGCTAAAAATAAAGGGATGGAGGAAGATTTGTGAAGCAAATGGAGAGCAAGAAAAAGCAGGAGTTGTAATCCTAGCCTCTGATAAAATGGACTTTAAACCAACAAAGATCAAAAGAGACAAAGAAGGACATTACATAATGATAAAAGGATCAATGCAGTAAGAAGAGCTAACGATCCTAAATACCCACCCAATACAGGAGCACCCAAATACATAAAGCAAGTTCTTAATGACCTACAAAGAGACTTAGACTCCCACACAATAATAGTGGGAGACTTTAACACTCCACTGTCAGTATTAGGTCAATAAGACAGAAAATTAACAAGTTTATCCAGGACTTGAACTCGGATCTGGACCAAGCGGACGTAATAGACATCTACAGAATTCTCCACCCCAAATCTATAGAATATACATTCTTCTCAGCACCACATCGCACCTACTCTAAAATTAACCACATAATTGGAAGTAAATCACTCCTCAGGAGATGAAAAATAACAGAAATCGTAACAGTCTCTCAGACCACAGGGCAATCAAATTAGAACTCAGGATTAAGAAATTAACTCAGAACAGCACAACTTCATGGAAACTGAACAACTGGCTCCTGAATGTCAACTGGATAAACAATGAAATGAAGGCAGAAATAAATATGTTCCTCAAAACCAAAGAGAATAAAGACACAAGGTACCAGAATCACTGGGACACATTTAAAGCAGTGTCTAGAGGGAAATTTAGAGCAATAAATGCCCACCAGAGAAGCGAGGAAAGATCTATAATCGACACCCTATCATCAAAATTGAAAGAGCTAGAGGAGCAAGATCGAAAAATCTCAAAAACTAGCAGAATACAAGAAATAACTAAGATCAGAGCAAAACTGAATGAGACAGAGACACAAAAAAACCTTTCCAAAAAATCAATAAATCCAGGAGCTGGTTTTTTGAAAAGACCAACAAAATACACAGGCTTCTAGTCAGATTAATAAAAAAGAAAAGAGAGAAGAATCAAGTACATGCAATAAAAAATGATAAAGGAGATATCACCACCAATTATACAGAAATACAAACTACCATCAGAGATTACTACAAACAACTCTATGCACATAAACCAGTAAATCTGGAAGAAATGGACAAATTGCTGGACTGGACACTTGAACCTTCCCAAGACTAAACCAGGAAGAAGTTGAAACTCTGAATTGGTCAGTAACAAGGGCTGAAGTTGAGGCAGCAATTAATAGCCTACCAACCAAAAAAGTCCAGGTCCAGATGGGTTTGTAACTGAATTCTGCCAGATGTACAAAGAGGAGCAGGTATCACTCCTTCAGAAACTATTCCAAACAATCCAAAAGGAGGGAATCCTTCCCAAGTCATTTTATGAGGCTGACATCATCCTGATACCAAAACGTGGTAGAGATTGAACAAAAAAAGAAAACTGCAGGCCAATATCCATGATGAACACAGATGCAAATATCTTCAATAAAATACTGGCAAACCAATTGCAACAGCACATCAAAAAGCTTATCCATCAAGATCAAGTAGGCTTCATCCCAGGGATGCAAAGTTGGTTGAACATACACAAGTCTATAAATGTAAACTATCACATAAAGAGAACCAAAGACAAAACCACATGATTATCTCAATAGATGCAGAGAAGGCCTTCGACAAAATTCAACAGCCCTTTATGCTAAAAACTCTCAATAAACTAAGTATCAATGGAATGTATCTCAAAATAATAAAAGCTATTTATGACAAATCCACAGCCAATATCACACTGAATGGGCAAAAACCGGAAGCACTCCTTTGAAATCTGGCACTAGACAAGGATGCCCTCTCTCACCACTCCTATTCAATATACTTTTGGAAGTTCTAGCCAGAGCAATCGGGCAAGAAAAAGAAATAAAGCAATTCAATTAGGAAAGGAGGAAGTCAAATTTTCTCTATTTGCACATGACAAGATTATATATTAGAAGATCCTATCATCTCAGCCCAAAATCTCCTTAAACTGATAAGCAACTTCAGCAAAGTCTCAGGATACAAAATCAATGTACAGAAATCACAAGCATTCCTATACACCAATAACAGGCTTAAAGAGAGCCAAATCAAGAGCAAACTCTCATTCACATTTGCTACAAAGAGAATAAAATACCTAGGAATACAACTAACAAAGGAAACAAAGGACCTGTTTAAGGAGAACTGCAACAAACTGCTCTAGGAAATAGGAGAGGACACAAACAAATGGAAAAACATTCCATGCTCATGGTTAGGAAGAATTAATATCATGAAAATGGCTATACTGCCCAAAGTAATTTATAGATTCAACACTATCCCCATCAAGCTACCTATGATATTCTTCATAGAACTGGAGAAAAACATCTTAAACTTCATGTGGAACCAAAAGAGAGACTACATAGTCAAGACAATCTTAAGCAAAAAGAACAAAGTTGGAGGCATCATACTACCTGACTTCAAACTATACTACAAGGCTATAGTAATCAAAACAGCATGGTACTGGTACCAAAACAGAAATATAGATGAATAGAACAGAATAGAGGCCTCAGAGACAACACCACACATCTACAACCATCTAATCTTTGACAAACCTCACAAAAACAAGTAATGGGGAAAGGATTCCCTCTTCAATAAATGGTGTTGGGAAAGCTGGCTAGCCATGTGCAGAAGGCAGAAACTGGACCCCTTCCTGACAGCTTACACTAAAATTAACTCCAGATGGATTAAAGACTTAAATATAAGACCTAATACCATAAAAACCCTAGAAGAAAACCTAGGAAAACCATTCAGGACATAGGCATAGGCAAGGACTTCATGACTAAAACACCAAAAGCAATGGCAACAAAAGCCAAAATAGACAAATAATGGGATCTAATTAAACTCCAGAGTTTCTGCACAGAAAAAGAAACAACCATTAGCATGAACTGGCTACCAACAGAATGGGAAAAAATTTTTGCAATCTACCCATCTGACAAAGGGCTAATATCCAGAATCTACAAAGAACTAAAACAGATTTACAAGAAAAAAAACAAACCATTCAAAAGTGGGCCAAGGATATGAACAGACACTTTTCAAAAGGAGACATTTATGAGGCCAAAAAACATGAAAAAATGCTCATCATCACTGGTCATTAGAGAAATGCAAATCAAAATCACATTGAGATACCATCTCCAGCTAGAATGGCAATCATTAAAAAATCTAGAGACAATAGATGCTGGAGATGATGTGAAGAAAAAGGAATACTTTTGCACTGTTGGTGGTAGTGTAAATTAGTTCAACCATTGTGGAAGACAGTGTGACGATTCGCCAAGGATTTAGAAATAGAAATTCCATTTGACCCAGCAATCCTATTACTGGGTATATACCCAAAGGATTACAAATCATTCTATTATAAAGAAACATGCACACATATGTTCATTGCAGCACAGTTTACAATAGCAAAGACCTGGAACCAACCCAAATGCCCATCAGTGATAGACTGGACAAGGAATATGTGGCACATATACACCATGTAATACTATGCAGCCATAAAAAACGGTAAGTTCATGTCCTTTGTAGGAACATGGATGAATCTGGAAACCGTCATTCCCAGCAAACTGAAACAAGAACAGAAAATCAAACACTGCATGTTCTCACTTATAGGTGGGTGTTGAACAATGAGAATACATGGACACAGGGAGGGGAGCATCACACACTGGGGTCTGTTGGGGGCTGCTGGGGGAGGGACAGCAGGGGGATGGGGAGGTTGGGGAGGGATAACATGGGGAGAAATGCCAGCTATAGGTGACAAGGGGATAAAGGCAACAAACCCCCTTGCCATGTATGTACCTATGCAACAATCCTGCATGATCTGCACATGTACCCCAGAACCTAAAGTACAATAAAAAAAATTTTTAATTAAAAAGAAATCTAAGAACTGACCCAGCAAATAATAATCCATTTTATCTAGAACATGCAGAGAAGAAATAGCTCTGAATTGTCATTTATTAATCATTTTTCTGTTTTATAGTGATAACATATTAACAACTCAGCAGTAGATTGGTATTAGCATATGTGATGGTCAATACAAGTGTTACAGAATATGGAGAATAGCAGACATATTTATGCAGTGACCCATGAAACTCTCTTTAATGGAGGTTGGATGTTCACTGGATCTTGAGGCAATGGGAAGATGTGGGTTGACTAGTCAGAGAAGATATCCCTAATAGTGGGAAGGAAGAGGACGATGGCCCTGATAAGGGAGAATTGCAGGTGACAGCAGCAGCCAGACTGTCTGTCCTTCCTCAGACTGGAATGAAGCAGAGCTGGTACAAGGGTGGCACACGACCAAATGCATTGGCAGTGGGGGTGATGTCAATGTCCTTTGGGTCAACCTGAGACTTCAGGTTAAAGTTCTGCAAAATGGTGGTCAGGAACAGAAACAGCTCCATGCGAGCCAGGCCCTCTCCCACACACATCCGTTTTCCTGAAAATAACAGACATAGATTTTTTTTCTTGAACATTATGTCATGAACAGCCACAAAAAGTGTGCGGTAACTATTTGACAAATTATTAAATAGATGGATGGATCGAAGACAGAATGGCTGGAAGGATAGTTGGATACACAAAAAGACAGAAAAATGGACATACTTGCTATCTACTTAGTATCTTATTTTACTAGGCACCTTTCACTCAACAAATATTTATGGAGTATCAGCTCTATGCCACGCACTTCACTAAGTATTCCCATTTTATAACTGCTCTTTTGACACCACAAGTTTCCATCATTCTTTTTCTAGAAATGCACTCACAAGGAAGAAGGGCTAAAAGGAGAAGGCTCATATACTGTGTTCCTCTTTGTACCTCTGGCACAATGTTTAGCCAGATTTTTTTTCCTAGTGTACTTTCAAAAGTATATGCCTAAACATGTCACACTCACTTTTAAACTTTAAACAGGACAGGTGTGGTGGCTCACGCCTATAATCCCGGCACTTTGGGATGCCAAGGTGGGTGGATCACCTGAGGACAGGAGTTTCAAACCAGCCTGACAAACATAGAGAAACTCCATCTCTACTAAAAATACAAAAAATTAGCCAGGCGTGGTGGTGCAGGCCTATAATCTCAGCTACTCGGGAGACTGAGGCAGAAGAATCACTTGAACCCAGGAGGTACTGGTTGTGATAAGCCGAGTTCACACCACTGCACTCCAGCCTGGGAAACGAGTGAAACTCAAACTAAAAAAAAAAAAAAAAAGTAAATGACACTCATCTGTCCTATGGGATAAAGGCCAAATGGCTTGACCTGACTCTTCACATTCTGTTTCCAGTCTGATATTCTATATCCCTACTTCCATTTTTCATCTCCTCCACTCTCAGCTCTAGGCATATCCATTCTTCATCAATCTCCAACACACCATGAAGTTTCAAGCTTTATCTCTTGCTGTCCCATCTGTCTAGAAAGCACTACTCTTAGGCTTCCTTCAGAATTTATGTCCCATGTCATTTCCTCTTTATAATTTCTGTGATCCCTAGTCAATAGAAACTCACCCTTGCTAGGTTTCCTCATCATTTCCTGCTTCCACTGGAGCATGGATCACCTGGAATTTTATTCTTTGTGTATTTATTTTTCTATCCTGCTAAAACGTGAGATCCTTAAAAGAAGGTCTCAGTTCTTGACATGTTAGTGTATACAGTCCCAGATCCAAAGCAGGGATCAAGAGCCATAGAAAAAAATGAAGGGAACTCTATATTCACAGACTCACCATACATTTTAGCTGTAGAGACTGAATATCCAAGATGTATGATCATAAGTGGAAGGAGATCAAGGTGCTCTGAAATCATTGCAGACTAGCCTTCCACATTCCCAGGGTTTTCCTAACCCTGAAATTTGTTGGCAGGTTCTGACCCCCTAGATCTACAGAAAATGTCCTGCTACTGTGATCTATTACCTCTGTAAAAGTACTCTGCCTTCTCTTCTTGTCCTGCTTCTGGCTCCGATGAGGCAGCTTAAGTTTCCTTCCTCTGGGGAGTGTTATGGCCTATGAATGAGCAGGAAGTGGGTAGCTTTCCCTGCAGAGCTCTCCAACATCCTGTGATTTCCCCTCTCTCAGCCCTCCTCCTACTAGACTACAATGATCTGTTTACTTGTCTACTTGTCTAACTCAGGAGTGAGCCTCTTAAGAGCCCATTCTCTGCTCTGAGATACTTGTATCTCCAGAGCTCAGTCTAGGGAGCGAGGGACACCACAGGGCAGATATTCAAAGTCATGGAATTAGATACCTTTCTCATGGCAGATGAGAAAAGTCTTAATGAGTGTCACTCATTACGAGGAACTCTTGGGCAGCTCTGTGACGTATCTAGAGGCAGAATTAAATTAACCTACACTCTAGCTTTCTCAGTTTGGAAAACTGGATCAGCTTCCCACAGCCCCACTAATCTGTCCCAATAATGGGGATGTTCATCAGCAGGGAAATTGTATGGACATAGGCAATGGTGCTAATGATCTGCCAAGTAATTCAGCAAAACCCCAGAGGAGGCATCATGTAAGAGTCAACTGATCCCAAAAAGGTATCATGTCCCCTGAAGGACAGATGGAAATGAATATTACCTGTTGAAAAAGGCATGAAGTAGTCACTTTTCTTAAAGTTGCCGCTCTTGTCCAGAAAGTGGCCAGGGTCAAACATCTCTGGGTTAGGGAATTCTTTGTCATTATGCAGCACGGAAGTCAGTGATGTTATTATGGTAGTGCCCTGGAAATAACAAAACAGATAAACTAAGTTATAAAGAAGTTAAAGAGTGGGAAGAAGTGATGGAAATCACCTAGTTCAATCTCTTTGATCAATAGATAAGAAAATTGAGGTCCAGAGAAGAAGTTGCATTCCCAGCCAGACCTAGTAAGAAGCAAGATGAATATAAGGTGAGTGGAAATGACTTTGCTAAAGTGCCCTCCAATTAACTGCATTTGAAGTCCTGAGCATTTGAGTATTCTGGGGCAGCCTTCTGAATCTCATGTTTATCATCAAGCTTGGACTCTGGTGTACATCCCCACTTGCTGCTGTATTTCATTACTTCAGTTTTCACATATCTCACACTTGGATTACCGGGGTTTTCTATTTTTGTCTTTGTTGCTTTTTTCTGCAGAACTGTTACATGGGTATATTGTGTGATGCTGAGGTTTGGGGTACAAATAATTCCATCACGCAAGTAGAGAGCACAGTATCCAACAGGTAGTTTTTCAACCATTCCTCCCCTCCAGCTCCCATCTAGTAGTCCCCAGTGTCTATTGTTGCCATCTTTATATCCATGAATACCAATGTTTAACTCCCCCTTATAAGTGAGAACATAAAATATTTGGTTTTCTGTTCCTGCATTAATTCACTTGGGATAATGGCCTCCAGCTGCATCTATGTTGCTGCAAAGGACAAAATTTCATTCTTTTTTATGGCTGCATAGTGTTTCCTGGTGTATTTGCACAACATTTTCTTTATCTAATCCACTGTTGATGGGCATTAGGTTGATTCCAATCCTTTGCCATTGTGAATTGTGTTATAATGAATATACAAATGCATGTGTCTTTTTGGTAAAATAATTTTTCTTTTGGAAATATAATGGGATTGCTAGATCAAATGGTAGTTCTGTTTTAAGTTCTTTGAGAAACCCCCAAACTGCTTTCCACAGTAGGTGAACTAATTTGCATTCCCACCAGAAGCCTATAAGTATTCCCTTTTCTCCACAGCCTCGCCAGCATCTGTTGTTTTTTGACTTTTTAATCACAGCCATTCTGACTGGTGTGAGAAGGTATCTCTTTTTTGGTTTTAATTTGCATTTCTCTGATAATTAGTGATGTGAAGAATTTTTTCATACGTTTATTGGCCACTTGTATGTCTTTTGAGAAGTGTTTGTTCATGTCTTTTGCCCACTTTTTAATGGCGTTGTTTTTTGTTTGTTCAATTGTTTAATAACCTTATAGGATATTAGACTTTTGTTGGATGCATAGTTTGCAAATATTTCCTCCCATTCTGTAGGTTGTCTGTTTACTTTGTTTGTAGTTTCTTTTGTTATGCAGAAGCTCTTTAATTTTTAACTAAATTAACATATCAATTTTACTTAACATATTGATTTTTTTTCATTGTGATTGCTTTTGAGGACTTAGTCATAAATTCTTTCCCAAGGCCAATGTCCAGAATGATGTTTCTAGGTTTTCTTCTGCAATTCTTTTAGTTTGATGTCTTAAAACTAATTCATCAGAGAGATCCAAGATGGCTGACTACTAGCAGCTCAGGATTGTAGCTCCCAGAGAAAGCACACAGAATGAGAGGATGCCACACTTACAGATGAATTTTTGTTGCCCATGGACTAGGAGATTCCCAGCGGAGGAGTCCCACGGGTCGCCAGCATGACTCTTGTGGCCGGTGTGGCAGTTCTGCTGGCACCCTGGCGTGGCAGTTCTCGGTGCAGAGTAAACAGGACTGAGTCCCCTTTTGGTTGACGTTTGGAGCTCCGGGAAGGCAGAGTCACCTATTTACCTGACTGAAAAAGGGATTCAAGAGGGAAGCCAGACCAGAGATTCCCAGGCAGAAAAGCACCATGAATCTTAATGCTGCTGTTTTAGTCGGTGCAGTGGGTTGCTCAGATTTCGGCGCTGGGAATCAACAAATCGGACGTCCACTCAGAGACCTAATTTGAAAGTTGGCAATTACTAACGATGAGTGGATAAACTTAGAATGATGGGAAGAAACCAGCGCAAAAAGGCTGAGAATACTCAAAATCAGAATGCCTCTCCTTCTACAGGGGATTATAGTTCCTCATCAACAAGGGAACAAGGCCTGATGGAGAACGAGTGCGATCCATTAACAGAATTAGGCTTCAGAAGGTGGATAAGAAGAAACTTTTCTGAGCTAAAAGAACATGTTCTAGCCCAATGTAAAGAAACTAAGAACCTTGAAAAAAGGTTTGATGAAATGCTTACGAGAATGGACAATTTAGAGAGGAATATAAGTGAATTAATGAAACTGAAGAACACCATACGAGAACTTTGCAAAGTATGCACAGGTTTTAACAGTTAAATTGATCAAGCAGAAGGAAGGATATTAGAGGTCGAAGACCAACTTAATGAAATGAAATGAGAAGACAAGATTTGAGAAGAAAGAGTAAAAAGGAATGAGCAAAGTCTCCAAGAAATATGGGACTCTGTGAAAAGACCTAATTTACGACTGATAGGTATACCTGAATGTCATGAAGAGAATGAATCCAAGTTGGAAAATATTCTTCAGGATATTATTCAGGAAAATTTTCCTAACCTAGTAAGCCAGGACAATACTCAACTTCAGGTAATCCAGAGAACACCACAAAGATATTCCTCAAGTAGAGCAACTCCTAGACACGTAATCGTTAGATTCACTAGAGTTGAAATTAAAGAGAAAATTCTAAGGGCAGCTAGAGAGAAAGGTCAGGTTACCCATAAAGGGAAGCCTATCAGACTCACAGCAGATCTCTCAGCAGAAACCCTACAAACTAGAAGAGAGTGGGGGTCAGTATTCGATATCCTCAAAGAAAAGAATTTTCAACCCAGAATCTCAAATCCTGCTAAACTAAGCTTCATAAGTGAAGGAAAAATAAAATTTTTTGTGAACAAGCAAGCACTCAGAGATTTCATCACCACCAGGCCTGCTTTACAAGAGCTTCTGAAAGAAGCACTACAAACAGAAAGGAACAACTGGTATCAGTCATCCCAAAAACTTACCAAAATGTAAAGAGTATCTTCATAATGAAGGATCTACATCAACTAATGGGCAAAATAGCCAGCTAGTATTAAATCATAATACTGAACTCACAAATATTAATATTAATCCTAAATTTAAATAGATTAAATGTCCCAATTAAAGACACAGGCAAATTGAACAAAAAGTCAAAACCTATTGGTACGCTGTATCCAGATTTATCTCACAAGCATCGACATACAAAGACTCAAAACAAAGGGATGGAAGAAGATTCACCAATCAAATGGAGAGAAAAAAAAAAAACAGTTGTAATTTTTGTCTCTGACAAAATAGACTTCAACAGTAACAAAGACTAAAAGAAACAAAGAAGGATA
>CAUYLG010058446.1:0-25084 GCA_963573385.1 Cacajao melanocephalus
GGCTGCCCCATTCTCCTCACAATAACTGCTAGCCTTGGCGTCTGTAAGTAAAATTGCTAGCCTTTGTTTACCGGTAGTGACTAGAATAAACAGCCCAAGCTGAGTCCATCATGGCCCCTGAGCCCTGTAATAAATAACTAAGATCTGTTATTCCCACTACAACCCAGATGATGTGAAGACTAAGGCTTATCTTGACTTCTGTAAATCACTTAGATAACAATCGAAGTGACAATATATCCACAATGTGGCCTCTGGCCCTGGGAATGTCTGGAGACCCGCACTCCCCTTTCTGCCAGGGAGATGATTTACGGGACCCCCTAAATGTCTGAATCCCTTCACACCAACCCCCACCACATACCCTTACTGGGGAGAAAGGTATAAAAGGTATTGACACCCTCCCTCCGGGGCCACAGATTGGAGAGACGTGAGTCCTCTGTGGTCACCGGCAGTAAAGTCCCTGCAATTTGGACTACTTTTGTCTTGGTGTTAACTTTCTATGCTCGGTTCAGTACAACACATACACACATCAGATTAACTCTGTATGTTGAAAGTACACATTGACAAGCTTACTCCCAGATAGCTTCATTTTCGTTTTTAAGGTGAGGTATTTCAATTTAAAGTGTATACACACATTCATTCTGGAATATCCAAATATAGCTCCGATACAAAGTGGGTTTCTAAACTGCTGAATCAAAAGATAAATTCAATGCTCTTTGTTGAACGGACACATATCAGGGTAGTCTTAAAGATACCTTTATTCTGTGATATAAGGCAGTCTTGTTGCTATTTCATATAAGCAGGGATTTTCCTGGAAATACTTGTTTTTGATTCTCCACAGAAAGGGTTTTTAAACTGCTGCATACACACATGAGTTTAACTCTGTAAGTTGAATGCACACATTGACAAGGTTTTTCCAGATAGCTTCATTTTAATTTTTAAGGTAAGATATTTCCCTTTACAGCATATACACAGATTCACTCTGGAATGTGTAAATCTAGCTCCTATACCAAATGTGTTTCTAAACTGCTGAATCATAAGATAGACTCTTTTCTCTTAGTTCAACGTACACACAGCAGAGCAGTTTCAATGATATCTTTCTTCTGTGTTTTAAAGACAGTCTTATGGCTATTTTGTATAAGTCAGGATTTTGCTTGAAATGTCTGTTTTTAGATTCTTCACAGAAAGGGTTTCTAAACTGCTGCATACACACATCAGTTTACCTCTGTAAGTTGAATGCACACATTGACAAGCTTTCTCCCAGATAGCTTGGTTTTAGTTTTTAAGGTGAGATATTTCCCTTTAGAGCATATACACACATTCACTCTGGAATGTGCAATTCTAGCTCCTATATGAAATGTGTTTCTAAACTGCTGAATCAAAAGATAGATTCAATGCTATTAGTTGAACGGACACACAGCAGAGCACTTTCAAAGATATCTTTTTTCTGTGTTTTAAAGGCAGTCTTACAGCTATTTCATATTAGTCAGGGATTTTGCTGGAAATGACTGTTTTAGGTTCTGCACAGAAAGTGTTTGTAAACTGCTGCATACACACATGAGATTAACTCTGTATGTTGAAAGCACATATTGTCAAGCTTTCTCCCAGATAACTTCATTTTCGTCTTTAAGGTGAGTTATTTCAATTTAAAGCGTATACACACATTCACTCTGGAATGTCCAAATCTAGCTCCTATAAAAAATGGGTTTCTAAACTGCTGAATCAAAAGATAGATTCAATCCTTCTAGTTGAACAAACCCACAGCAGAGCAATTTCCAAGAAATCTTTTTTCTGTGTTTTAAAAGCTGTCTTACGGCTGTTTTGTATAAGTAGGGATTTTGCTGGAAATGTTTGTTTTTAGATACTCCACAGAGTGTTTTTAAACTGCTGCATACACACATCAGATTAACTCTGTATGTTGAATGCACACATTGACAAGCTTTCTCCCAGATAGCTTCATTCTTGTTTTTAAGCTGAGTTATTTCCCTTTAAAGAGTATAAACACTTTCACTCTGGAATGTCCAAATCTAGCTCCTTTACAAAATGTGTTTGTCAACTGCTGTATCAAAAGATAGATTCAATCCACTTAGATGAACGGACACATAGTAGAGCAGTTTGAAAGATTTCTTTCTTCTGTATTTTACAGGTAGTCTTCCTGCTATTTTGTATAAGTTGTGAATTTGCTGGAAATATCTGTTTTTAGATTATCTAGGGAGAGGGTTTTTAAATTGCTGCATACACACATCAGTTTAACTCTGTAGGCTGAATGCACACATTGACAAGCTTTCTCACAGATAGCTTTGTTTTAGTTTTTAGGGTGAGATATTTCCTTTTACACCACATATTCACATTCACTCTTAAATGTCCAAATCTAGCTCCTGTAAGAAATGTGTTTCTAAACTGCTGAGTAAGAAGATAGATTCAATTATCTTAGTGGAACAGACACATAGGAGAGCAGTTTCAAAGATATTTTTCTTCTGTGTTTTAAAGGCAGTCTTACTGCTATTTTGTATAAGCTGGGATTTTGCTGGAAATATCTGTTTTTAGATTCTCCACAGAAAGGGTTTTTAAACTGACGCATACACACATCAGTTTAACTCTGTAAGTTGACTGCACACATTGACAAGCTTTCTCCCAGATTGCTTCATTTCAGTTTTTAAGGTGAGATATTTCCCTATACAGCATACATACACATTCACTCTGGAATGTCAAAACTAGCATCTATAAGAAATATGTTTCTAAACTGCTGAATCTAAAGATAGACATAATTCTCTTAGTTGAAAGGACACAAGGCAGAACAGTTTCAAAAGTATCTTTCTTCTGTGTTTTAAAGGCAGTCTTACTGCTATTAAGTGTAAGCCTGGATTTTGTTGGAAATACTTGAGATTCTGCACAGAAAGCCTTTTCAAACTGCTGCATACACACATCAGTTTAACTCTGTAAGGTGAAGGCACACATTCACAAGCATTCTCCTAGATAACCTCTTTTTTGTTTTAAGGTGCTATATTTCCCTTTATAGCATATACTTGCAATCACTCTGGAACGTCCAAATCTAGCTCCTAAAGAAATGTGTTTCTAAACTCCAGAATCAAAAGATAGATTAAATCCTCTTAATTGAACAGACACACAGCAGAGTAGTTTCAAAGAAATCTTTCTTTTATGTTTTAAAGGGAGTCTAACTGCTATTTTATATAAGTTGGGGTTTGGCTGGAAATATCTGTTTTTAGATTCTCCACAGAAAGGGTTTTTAAACTGCTGTATACACACCTCAGTTTAACTCTGCAGTTGAATGCATACATTGACAAGCTTTCTCTCAGAGAGCTTCGTTAGTTTTTAAGATGAGATATTTCCCTTTACTACATAAACTCACATTCAGTCTGGAATGTCCAAATCTAGCTCCTATAAGAAATGTGTTTCTTAACTGCAGAAAGAAAAAATGGATTCAGTTTTCTTACTTGAATGGAAGCACACCAGAGCAGTTTCAAAGATATTTTTCTTCTGTGTTTTAAAGGCAATCTTACTGCTATTTTGTATAATGTGGAATTTTGTTGGAAATATCTGTTTTTATGTTCTCCACAGAAAGGGTTTTGAACTGCTGCATACGCACATCAATTTTACTCTGTAAGTTGAATGCACACATTGATAGGTTTTCTCCCACACAACTCCTTTATAATTTTTAAGGTGAGATATTTCCCTCTATAGCATATATTCCCATTCACTCTGGAATTTCCAAATCTAGCTCATCTAAAAAATGGGTTTCTAAACACCAGAATCAAAAGATAGATTCAATCCTCTTAGTTGAATGGACACACAGCAGAGCAGTTTCAAAGATATCTTTCTTCTGTGTTTTAAAAGAGTCTTACTGCTGTTTCATATTATCCATAATTTTGCAGGAAATATCTGTTTTTAGATTCTCCATAGAAAGGGTTTTTAAAGTGCTGCATACACACATCAGCTTAACTCTGTAAGCCTAATGCACACATTAATAAGCTTTCTTCCAGAGAGCTTCATTTTTGTTTTTAAGGTGAGACATTTCCCTTTATAGCTTATACACACATTCACTCTGGATGTCTAAATCTAGCTGCTTTAAGAAATGTGTTTCTAAACTGCTCAATCAAAAGAGAGATTCAGTCCTCTTAATTAAATGGACACACAGCAGAGCACTTTCAAAGATATCATTCTTCCGTGTTTTAAAGGCTGGCTTAATGCTATTTTGTATAAGCCGGGATTTTGCTGGCAATATCTCTTTCTAGATTCTCCACAGAAAGGGGTTTTAAACTGCTGCATACGTACATCAGTTTAACACTGTAAGTTGAATACATACAATGATAACCATTCACTCAGATAGCTTCCTTCTAGATTTCAAGGTGAGATATTTCCCTTGACAGCATATTCTCCCATTCACTCTGGAATGTCCAAGCCTAGCTTCTAAAAGAAATGTGTTTCCAAACTTCTGAGTTAAAATATAGATTCAATTCTCTTGGTTTAACAGACAAAGAGTGGAACGTTTCAAAGATTTCTTTCTTCTGTCTCCTAAAGGCAGTATTACTGCTATTTCATATAAGCTGGGATTTTGCTGGCAATATCTGGTTTTGATTCTCAACAGAAAGGGTTTTTAAAATGCTGCGTACACACATAAGTATAACTCTGTAAGTGCAATGCACACATTGAGAAGCTTTCTCCCAGATAGCTTTGTTTTATTTTTTAATGTGATATATTTCAAATTACAACCTATACGTGTATTCTTTCTGGGATGTGCAAATCTAGCTCCTATAAGAAATGTGTTTCTAAACTTCTGAATCAAAAGGTAGATTGAATTCTCTTACTTTAAAGGACACAGAGCGGAGCAGTTTCAAAGATGTATTTCCTCTGTGTTTTAAAGGCGGTCATGCTGCTATTTCATATAAGGCAGGATTTTGCTGGAAATATCTGTTTTTAGATTATCTAGAGAAAGGGTTTATAAACTGCTGCATCCACACATCAGTTTAATTGTATAAGTTGAATGCACACATTGAGAAGCTTTCTCCCAGGTAGCTTCCATTTAGTTTTAAATGTGAGATATTTCCCTTTGCAGCCTGTACTCACATTGACTCTGGAATGACCAAATCCAGCTCCTTTTAGAAATGACTTTCTTTGCTGCGGAATCAAAAGAGAGATTCAATTCCCTTATTTGAATGGACACACAGTAGAACAGTTTCAATGATATCTTTCTTCTCTGTTTTAAAGGCAGTCTTACTGCTATTACGTAGAAGCCTGGATTTTGCTGGAAATATCTGTTTTTAGATTCCATACAGAAGGGGTTTTTAAACTGCTACATACACACATCAGTTTAACTCTGTAAGTTGAATGCACACATTGATAATCCTTCTCTCAGATAGCTTCCTTTTAGTTTTTAAGGTGAGATATTTTCCTTTGCAGCCTACACACACATTCACTCTGGAATGTCCAATCTGGCTCCTTTAAGAAATGTGTTTCAAAACTGCTGAATCAAAGGAGAGATTCAATCCTCTTAGGTGAACATATACACAGTAGAGCAGTTTCACAGGTATCTTTCCTCTGTGTTTTAAAGGCTGACTTAATGCTATTTCGTATAAGCAGAGATTTTGCTGGCAATATCTATTTTTAGATTCTCTACAGAAACGGTTTTTAAACTGTTGCATATGCACATCAGTTTAACATTGTTAGTTGAATGCATACAATGACAATCATTCACTCAGATAGCTTCGCTCTAGATTTCAAGGTGAGGTATTTCCCTTGACAGCATGTTCTCCCATTCACTCTGGAATATCCAAATCTAGCTCCTATAAGGAATGTGTTTCCAAACTGCTGTATCAAAAGATAGATTCAATTCTCTTAGTTGAACGGACACACAGCACAGATGTTTCCAAGATATGTTTCTGCTGTGGTTTAAAGGCAGTCTTACTGCTATTTCTTATAAGCCGGTATTTTGCTGGAAATATCTGTTTTTAGATCCTCTACAGAAAGGGTTTTAAATAGCTGCAAATGCACATCAGTTAAACACTGTAAGTTGAATGCATACAATGACATCCATTCTCTCAGATAGCTTCGTTTTAGATTTCAAAGTGATATATTTCCCTTTACAGCATATTCTCCCATTCACTCTACAATATTCAAATGTAGCTCCTATAAGAAATGTATTTCCAAACTTCTGAATCAAAATTCGATTCAATTTTCTTAGTTGAATGGACACAGAGCAGAGCACTTTCAAAGATGTTTTTCTTCTGTGTTTTAAAGTCAGTCTTACTGCTATTTCTTATAAGCTGGGATATTGCTTGAAATATCTGTTTTTAGATTCTCAACAGAAAGGGGTTTAAACTGCTGCATACACACAACAGTTTATCTCTGTAAGTGCAATGTACACATTGAGAAGCTTTCCCCAGATAGCTTCAATTTTGTTTTTAAAGTGAGATAATTCCCTTTATAGCATATACACACATGCACTCTGGAATGTCCAAATCTGGCTCCTGTAAGAAATGTGCTTCCAGACTGCTGAATCTAAACATAGATTCAATCCTCTTAGTTGAATGGACAAAGAGCAGAGTAATTTCAAAGATATATTTCTTCTGTGTTTTAAAGGCAGTCTTACTGCTATTTTGTATAAGTTGGGATTTTGCTGGAAATACCTGTTTTTAGATTCTCCACAGAAATCTTGTGTAAACTGCTGCATACACATCAATTTAATTCTGTAAGTTGAATGCTCACATTTACAAACTTTTTCCCAGACTGCTTCATTTTAATTTTTTTTTTAAGGTGAGATACATCCCTTTACATCATGTAAACACTTTCACTCTGGAATGTCCAAATTAAGCTCAAAGAAATGCCAGATATAGGTGAAGGGGGGGAAAGCAGCAAATCACACTGCCACGTGTGTACCTATGCAACAATCTTGCATGTTCTTCACATGTACCCCCAAACCTAAAATAGAATTAAAAAAAAAAGAAAATATGTTTCTAAACTGCTGAATCAAAAGATAGATTCAATTGTCTTAGTTGAATGGACACAAAACACGGCAGGTTCAAAGAGATCTTTCTTCTATGTATTAAATGTGGTCTTACTGCTATTTCGTATAAGCTGGAATTTTGATGGAAATATTTCTTTTTAAATTCTCCACAGAAATCTTGTTTAAACTGTTGCATAAACGCATCAGTTTAACTCTGTAAGTTGAATGCCCAGATTGACAAAGTTTCTCCCAGACTGCTACGTTTTAGTCGTTAAGGTGAGATATGTCCCTTTACATCATGTACACATGGTCACTCTGGAATGTCCAAATCTAGCTCCTATAAGAAATGGGTTTCTAAGCTCCTGAATCAAAAGATAGATTCAGTTGTCTTAGTTAAACGGACACAAAACAGAGCAGGTTCAAATGTGTCTTTCCTCTGTGTTTTAAACCCAGTCTTACGGCTATTTTGTATAAGTTGGGATTTGCTGGAAATATCTGTTTTTAAATTCTCTGCAAAAAGGGTTTTTAAACTGTGGAATACAGACATCAGTTTATCTCTGTATGTCAAAGGCACACATTGACAAGCTTTCCCCAAAATATCTTTGGCATAGTTTTTTTTTATATATATATACAGTCCGTGTTTCTCCATGTTGGTCAAGCTGGTCTTGAACTCCCAACCTCAGGTGATCCACCTGCCTTGGCCTCCAAAGTGCTTGGATTACAGGCATGAGCCACCATGCCTGGCCTGTATAGTTTTTAAGGTGAGATATTTCCCTTTACAGCCTATACTCATATTCACTCTGGAATGTCCAAATCTAGCTCCTGTGAGAATTGTGTTTCTAAACTGCAGAATGAAATCATAGATCCAATTCTCTTAGTTGAAGGAACACAGAGGAGAGTAGTTTCAAAGACATCTTTCTTCTGCGTTTTAAAGGCACTCTTACTACTATTATGCATAATCGAGGATTTTGCTAGAAATATCTGTTTTTAGATTCTCCAAAGAAAGGGTTTTTAAACTGCTCCATATAGACATGAGTTGAACTCTGTCAGTTGAATACACACTTTGACAAGCATTCTTCCAGATAGTTTCATTTTAGTTTTTGTGGTGAGATATTTACCTTTACAGCATATACACACATTCACTCTGGAATGTCCAAATCTAGCTCCTATAAGAAATGTATTTCTAAACTGCTGAATCAAAAGAGAGATTCAATTCTCATAGTTGAGCAGACACCCAACAGAGCAGTTTCAACGATATGTTTCCTCTGTGTTTTAAATTAGTCTCACAGCTATTTTGTGTATGCCTGGATTTTGCTAGAAATATCTGTTTTTAGATTCTACACAGAAAGGGTTTCTGAAGTGCTGCATAAAGACATCTGTTTAACTCTGTAAGTTGAGTGCACACATCAACAAGCTTTCTCCCAGATAGCTTCATTTTAGGTTTTAAAGTGAGATATTTCTCTTTATAGCATATACTCCCATTCACTCTGGAATGTCCAAATATAGCTCCTACAAGAAATGTTTCCAAACTGCAGAATGAAAACATAGATTGAATTTTCTTAGTTGAAAGGACAACACCAGAGCATTTTCAAGGTATCTTTTTCAGGGTTTTAAAGGGAGTCTTACCGCATACATGGACGAGTTTAACTCTGTTAGTTGAATGCACACATTGACAAGATTTCTCCTAGACAGGTGCATTTTCATTTTTAACATGAGATATTTCCCCGATATAGCATATACACACATTCACCCTCGAATGTCCAAATTTAGCTCCTGTAAGAAATGTGTTTCAAAACTGCGGAATTAAAAGATAGATTCAGTCCTTTTTGTTGAATGGACACACAGCTGAGCAGTTTTAAAGACATCTTTCTTCTCTGTTTTAAAGGCAGTCTTATTGCTATTTCGTAGAAGCAGGGATTTTGCTGGAAATATCAGTTTTTAGATTCTACACAGAAAGGGTTTTTAAACTGCTGCATACACACATCAGTTTAACTCTGTAATTTGAATGCAGACATTGACAATCCTTCTCTCAGATAGCTTCCTTTTAGTTTTTAAGGTGAGATATTTCCCCTTGCAGCCTATACACATATCCACTCTGGAATGTCCAAATCTAGCTCCTTTAATAAATGTGTTTCTAAACTGCCGAATCAAAAGGAAATTCAATCCTCTTAGTTGAACGGAAACACAGCAGAGCAGTTTCACAGATATCTTTCCTCTGTGTTTTAAAGACTGACTTACTGCTATTTCTTATAGCCGGGATTTTGCTGGCAATATCTGTTTTTAGATTCTCCAAGGAAAGGGTTTTTAAACTGCTGCATACACACATCATGTTAACTCTGTAAGTTGAACGCATACAATGACAGTCATTCACTCAGATAGCTTCCTTCTAGATTTCAAGGTGAGATATTTCCCTTAACAGTATCTTCTCCCATTCACTCTGGAATGTCCAAGTCTATCTCCTATAAGAAATGTGTTTCCAAAGTTCTGAATCAAAATATAGATTCAATTTTCTTAGTTTAATGGACACAGAGCAGAGCAGTTTCAAAGATGTCTTTCTTCCGTGTTTTAAAGGCAGTCTTAGCGCTATTTCATAAGCCGGAATTTTGCTGGAAATACCTTTTAGATTTTCACCGGAACGGATTTTTAAACTGCTGCATACACAAATCAGTTTAACTCGGTAAGTGCAATGCACACATTGAGACGCTTTCTCCCAGATATCTTCGTTTTAGTTTGTAATGTCAGATATTTCAATTTGCAATCTAAACGCATATTGATTATGAAAAGTGCAAATCTAGCTCTTATAAGAAATGTGTTTCTAAACTGTAGAATGGAAACATAGATTCAGTTCTCTGTTTTGAATGGACAAACACAAGAGCTGTTTCAAAGATATCTTTCTTCCGAGTTTTAAAGCCAGTCTTACTGCTATTTCATATAACCCGGGATTATGCTGGAAATATCTCTTTTTAGACTCTCCACAGAAAGGGTTTTTAAACTGCTGCATTCACACATCCGTTTAACTCAGTAAGCTGAATGCTCACATTGACAAGCTTTCTCCTAGGTAGCTTCATTTTAGTTTTTATGTTGAGATATTTGACTTTACAGCTTATACTCCCATTCACTCTGCAATGTCCAAATCTAGGTCCTGTAAGAAACGTGTTTCCGAACTTCTGAATCAAAAGGTAGATTCAATTCTCTTAGTTGAATGAACAAACAGCAGCGCAGTTTCACAGATATCTTTCTTCTGTTTTTTATAGGCAGTCTCAGTGCTATTTCGTATAAGCCGGGATTTTCTGCAAATACCTGTTTCGAGATTGTCCACAAAAACGCTTTTAAACTGCTGCATACACACATCAGCTTAACTGTGTAAGTTGAATACCCATGTTGACAAGCTTCCTCCTAGATATCTTTGGTATAGTTTTTAAGGTGAGATATTTCCCTTTATGGCCTATACTTATATTCACTCTGGAATGTCCAAATCTAGCTCCTATAAGAATTGTGTTTCTAAACTGCAGAATGAAAACACAGATCCAATTCCCTTGGTTGAAGGGACACAGAGCAGAGTAGTTTCAAAGATATCTTTCTTCTGTGTTTTAAAGGCAGTCTTACTACTATTTTGCATAATTGAGGATTTTGCTGGAAATATCTGTTTTTAGATTCTCCAAAGAAAGGGTTTTTAAACTGCTCCATATAGACATGAGTTGAACTGTCAGTTGAATACACACTTTGACAAGCATTTTTCCAGATAGCTTCATTTTAGTTTTTGCTGTGAGATACTTACCTTTACAGCATATTCACAGGTTCACTCTGGAATGTCCAAATCTAGCTCCTATAAGAAATGTATTTCTAAACTGCTGAATCAAAAGATAGATTCAATTCTCATGGTTGGACGGGCACACAACAGAGCAGTTTCAAAGATATCTTTCTTTTGTGTTATAAAGGCAGTGTTGCTGCTATTTCTTATAAGCAGGGATTTTGCTGGAAATATCTGTTTTTAGAGTCTCCACAGAAATGGTTTTTAAACTGCTGCATATGCACATTAGTTTAGCTCTGTAATTCGAATGCACACATTTACAAGCTTTCTCCCAGATAGCTTCGTTATACTTTTTAAGGTGATATATTTCCCTTTACATCATACACTCACATTCACTCTGGAATATCCAAATCTAGTGACTATAAGAAATGTGTTTTTAAACTGCTGAATCAAAAGATAGGTTCAATTATCATAGTTGAATGGACACACCATAGAGCAGTTCCAAAGGTATCTTTCTTCTGTGTTTTAAAGTCAGTCTTTCTACTATTTCGTATAAGCAGGGATATTGCTGGAAATAGCTGTTTTTAGATTTTCTGCAGAAACGGTTTTGAAACTACGTACACAAATCAGTTTAACTGTGCAAGCTGAATGCACACATTGACAAGCTTTCTCCCAGATAGCTTCGTTATGGTTTTTAAGGTGAGATATTGCCGTTGCAGCATATACTCATGTTCACTCTGGAATGTCCAAATCTAGCTCCTATAAGAAATGTGTTTCTAAACTCTAGAATGAAAACATAGATTCAATTCTCTTTGTTGAATGGACCCAGAGCACAACAGTTTCAAGGATACCTTTCTTCTGTGTTTTAAGGGCAATCTTACTGCTATTTCATATAAGCTGGGATTTTGCTGGAAATATCTATATAGATTCCCCACAGAAAGGATTTTTAAACTACTGCATGTGCACATCAGAGTAACACTGCTACTTGAATGCATACAATGACAACCCTTCACCCAGATAGTATCGTTTTAGTTTTCAAGGTGACATATTTCCCTTTACAACATATACTCCTATTCACTCTGGAATGTCCAAACCTAGCTCCTGCAATAAATGTCTTTCCAAACTGCAGAATGAAAACATAGATTAAATCCTCTTAGTTGAATGGACACAAACCAGAGCAGTTTCAAATATATCTTTTTCAAGGTTTTAAAGGCAGTCTTACTGCTATTTTGTATAAGCCAGGAATTTGCTGGAAATATGTGTTTTTAGATTCTCCACAGAAAGGGTTTTTAAACTACTGCATACACACAGCAGTTTATCTCTGTAAGTTGAATGCACATAATGAAAAGCTTTCTCCAAGAAAGCTTCATTTTAGTTTTTAAGGTGAGATATTTACCTTTACAGAGTACACACACATTCAGTTAGAAGGTCTAAATCTAGCTCCTATAAGATATGTGTTTCTAAACTGCTGAATCAAAAGATAGATTCAATTCTCTTATTCGAATGGACACACAGCAGAGCAGTTTCATAGATATCATTCTTCTGTTTTTTAAAGGCAGTCTTAATGCTGTTTCATATAAGTCGGAATCTTGCTGGATATATCTGTTTTTAGATTCTCCCAAAGAAAGGGTTTTTAAACTGTTGCATACACACATCAGTTTAACTCTGTAAGTTGAAAGTACAAATTGACAAGCTTTCTCCCAGATAGTTTCATTTTAGTTTTTAAGGAGAGATATTTCCCTTTACAGCATATAGGCACATTCACTCTGGAATGTCCAAATGTAACTCCGATAAAAAATGTTTCTATACTGCAGAATGAAAAGATAGATTCAGTTCTCTTTCTTGAATGGAAACACAGCTGAGCAGTTTCAAAGATATCTTTCTTCTATATTTTAAAGGTCATCTTACTGCTATTTCATGTAATCCAGGATTTTGCTGGAAATATCTGTTTTTAGATTCTCCACAGAAAAGGTTTTTAAACTGCTGCATAGACAAATCAGTTTAACTCTGTAAGTTGAATGCGTGTATTGACAATCATTCTCCCAGATAACTTCATTTCATTTTTTAAGGTCAGATATTTCCCTTTACAGTCTATACGCACATTCACTCTGGAATGCCCAAATCTAGCTTCTGTAAGTAATGAGTTTTTAAACTGCTGTATCAAAAGATAGATTCAAGGCTCGTAGTTGAATGGACACACAGCAGAGCAGTTTCAAAAATATCTATCTGCTGTGTTTTAAAGGCAGTCTACTGCTATTTCTGATAAGCCGGGATTTTGGTGGAAATATCTGTTTTTAGATTCTCCACAGAAAGGGTTTTTAAACGGCTGCATACACACATCAGTTTAACTCTGTAGGTTGAATGCACACATTGACAAGCATTCTCCCAGACAGCTTCGTTTCAGTTCTTAAGGTGAGAGATTTCCCTTTACAGCATAAACTCACATTCACTCTGGAATGTTTAAATCTAGCTCCTATACAAAATGTGTTCTTAAACTGCTGAGTCAAAAGATAGATTCAATACTCTTAGTTGAACAAACACACAGCAGAGCAGTTTCACAGATATGTTTCTTCTGTGTTTTAAAGGCAGTCTTACTTCTATTTAGTGTAAGTCGGGATTTTTCTGGAAATGTCTGTTTTTAGATTCTCTGTAGAAAGGGTTTTTAAACTGCTACTTAAACACTTCAGTTTACCTCTGTAAGTTGGATGCACACATTGACTAGCTTTCTCCCAGATATCTTCGTTTTAGTTTTTAAGGTGAGATATTTACCTTTACAGCGTATACACACCAATTCTAGCTCCTAAATGAAATGTGTTTCTAAACTGCTGTATCAAAAGATAGATTCAGTCCTCTTAGCGGAACAGACCCACAGCAGAGCAGTTTAAAAAATATGTTTCTTCTGTGTTTTAAAGGCCAATTTACTGCTATTTCATATAAGCTGGGATTTTGGTGGAAATATCTGTTTTTAGATTTTCCACAGAAAGGGTCTTTAAACTGCTGTATACACACATCAGTTTAACTCTGTAAGTTGAATGCACACATTGACAAGTTTTCTCCCACACAGCGTCATTTCAGTTTTTAAGTTGAGATATTTCCCTTTACGCCACATACACACATTCACTCTGTAATGTCCAAATCTAGCTCCTATAGGAAATGTGTTTCTAAACTGCTGAATCTAAAGATACATTCAATCTTCTTAGTGAAGGGACATGCAGCAGAGTAGTTTCAAAGATATCTTTCTTCCTTTTATTAAAGGCAGTATGACTGGTATTTCATACAATCTGAGATTTTCCTGAAAATATCTCTTCTTAGATTATCCACAGAAAGGGTTTTTAAACTTCTGAATACAACACATCAGTTTAACTCTGTAAGTTGAATGCACACATTGAGAAACTTTCTCCCAGATACCTTCGTTTTAGTTTTTAAAGTGAGATATTTCCCTTTACACCATATACACACATTCACTCTGGAATGTCCAATTGTAGCTCCTAAATGAAATGTGTTTCTAGACTATTGATTCAAAAGATACATTCAGTCCTCTTAGTTGAACAGACACACAGCAGAGCAGTTTCAAAGGTACCTTTCTTCTGTGTTTTAAAGGCAGTCTTACTGCTATTTCTGATAAGCCAGGAATTTGGTGGAAATATCTGTTTTTAGATTCTCCACAGAAAGGGTTTTTATTTTTTTATTTTTATTTATTTTTTTATTTTACAAACTTTAAGCCATTTTTTTTGTGAAGTGGTTGTTAACAAGCCATATAAGGTTAGGATTCCAATTAAAATTTTCACTTGAAAGCCTTCAAGGTTCAGTTTTATGTCATGTAAGAGGAATAGCATTGAATTTGGCATAAAACTTAATGACCTTTTTTACAGCTTCCAAGAAATCCTTCTCAGTAGCAATTTTTCACCATGCTCTGATGGCAAACATATCAGCTTCTGTGCAGGCACTTCCAGTCTCAGCACCAGTGCTATTTGGACACAGTCATGCTAACGATTCAATCTGATATCTCTTTCAACACTCATTGAACGAGCGTGAATCTTAAAGATATGGATCCGACCCTCTAGATCAGGCAAGCTAAATTCAATTTTTCTATCCAATCTCCCTGGTCTCATCAGTGCTGGATCAAAAGTATCAGGTCTGTTCGTGGCCATCAGCACTTTAATATTGCCGCGAGGATCAAAACCATCAAGCTGATTGATCAGTTCCAACATCATTCTCTGCACTTCATTGTCACCTCCAGCACCATCATCACACCAAACCCCTCCAATAGCATCAGTTTCATGAAAGAAGATAAGGCAGGCTTTTTTTGTTCTGGCCATTTCAAAGAGCTCACGAACCATTCAAGCCCCCTAATTCACATATTTCTGTGCAAGTTCAGATCCAATAACTCGAATGAAGCATGCATCAGTCTGGTTGGCAACTGCCCGTTCACAGAGTGTCTTGCCTGTACCAGGTGGACCAAAGAGCAGCACACCTTTGGGAGGCTCAATACCAAGGTTCACAAACCTCTCTGGATGAAGTAATGGGGTTTCAACTACTTCTTGCAATTTCTCAGTCTGTTCCTTACAGCTACCAACATCACTGTATGTGATATTAAGTTTTTCCTCCACCTGCATCATGGTAACGGTTGGGTCAATCTTAGGAGGCAATGGAATGTGAACTTGATATTTATTTCTGTCCACACCCACTCTCATCCCTTCTTCAGTGTCAGTAGGTGCCACTTGATCACTAAGGTCCATCACAAACTTGGCAAATTGCTTTACGTTGATAATGTATTTTGGGTCCTCCGAATCATCATTGATTATCTTTGTACACCTGGCAATCTGTAAATGCTGTTCACCCTGGAGTGTCTGCTTATCTGCAGCAAAATCCCAGACTGCTGGAGGGGCCAGGCCAGTGTCAGATTCTTTAATACCAATGAGCTCATTAATTTTCTTGAGAAGTTGCTGAATGTCATCTTCAACTTGCTTTATCTTCTTAGAATAAGTGCTCTGACCATAAGTTTTCAGCAAGGCAATATCCCCCTCATCCAGAGCTCGGATGGGCTTGTCATCCTTCTCATCTTCTTTGGTCTTCCACTGATTGGCACCAAAGTAATCTGGCATTTTTACAGCTCCAACGGCCTCCACTCCTTAATGATTCAGAAATGGCCTTTAAACTGCTGCATACACACATCAGTTTAACTCTGGATGTTGAATGCACACATTGACAAACTCTCTACCAGATAGCTTCGTTTTAGTTTTTAAGGTGAGATATTTCCCTTTACACCACATATATACCTTCACTCTGGAATGTCCAAATCTAGGTCCTATAGGAAATGTGTTTCTAAACTGCTTAATCTCAAAATAGATTCAATGCTCTTACTTGAATGGACACACAGCAGAGCAGTTTAAAAGATATTTTTCTCCTCTGTCTTAAAGGCTAATTTACTGCTGTTTTGTATAAGCCGGGATTTTGGTGGAAATATCTGTTTTTAGATTTTCCACAGAAAGCGTTTTAAAACTGCTGCATATACACATCAGTTTAAGTCTGTATGTTAAATGCACACATTGACAAGCTTCCTCCCAGACAGGGTCATTTTAGTTTTTATAGTGAGATATTTCCCTTTACACCCCATACACACATTCACGCTAGAATGTCCAAATCTAGCTCCTATGGGATATGTATTTCTAAACTGCTGAATCTAAAGATAGATTGAATGCTCTTAGTTGAATGGACACAAAGGAAAGCACTTTCAAAGATACCCTTCTTCTGTGTTTTAAAGGCCAACTTTTTGTTATTTCATATAAGCTGGGATTTTGGTGGAAATACCTGTTTTTAGATTCTCCACAGAAAGGGTTTTTAAACTGCTGCATACACACATCAGTTTAACTCCGGATGTTGAATGCACACATTGACAAGCTTTCTCCCAGACAGCTTCGTTTTAGTTCTTAAGGTGAGATATTTCCCTTTAAAGCATATACACACATTCACTTTGGAATGTGCAATTCTTGATCTTAAACGAAATGTTTTTCTAAGCTTGCTGAATCAAAAGATAGATTCAAATCTCCTAGTTGAATGGACACACAGCCAAGCAGTTTAAAAGATGTCTTTCTTCTATGTTTTAAAGGCAGTCTTACTGCTATTTTGTATATGTCGTCATTTTGGTGGAAATATCTGCATTTAGATTCTCCACAGAAAGGGTTTTTAAACTGCTGCATACAGACTCCAGATTATTTCTGTAAGTTGATTGCACACATTGACAAGCTTTATCCCAGGTAGCTTCATTTTAGTTTTTAAGGTGAACTATTTCCCTTTACAGCATATAGACACATTCACTCTGGAATGTCCAAATCCAGCTCCTATAGGAAATATGTTTCTAAACTGCTGAATCAAAAGATAGGTTCAGTCTTCTTAGTTGAACTGACACACAGCAGAGTAGTTTCAAAGATACCTTTCTTCTGTGTTTTAAAGGCAGTGTTACTGCTATTTGAGATAAGCTGGGATTTTGGTGGAAATATCTGTTTTTAGATTCTCCACACAAAGGAGTTTCAAATTGCTGCATACACACGTCAGTGTACCTCTGTAAGGCGGATGCACACATTGACAAGCTTTCTCCCAGGTAGCTTCATTTAGTTTTTAATGTGAGATATTTATCTTTACAACATGTACACACATTCACTCTGGAATGTCCAAATCTACCTCCTATACGAAATCTGTTTCTAAACTGCTGAATCAAAGGATAGATTCAATGCTCTTAGTTGAAAGGACACACCCCAGAGTAGTTTCAAAGATACCTTTCTTCTATGTTTTAAAGGCAATCTTACTGCTACTTCTTATAAGCTAAGATTTTGCTGGAAATATCTGTTTTTAGATTCTCTACAGAAAGGGTTTTTAAAGTGCTGCATGCACACATCAGTATAACTCTGTAAGTTGATGCAGACATTGGCAGGCATTCTCCCAGATAGCTATGCTTCAGCTTTTAGGTTGAGATATTTCCCTTTACAGAACACACACACATTCACTCTGGATTGTCCAAATCTAGCTCCTATAAGAAATGTGTTTCTAATCTTTAGAATGAAAAGATATATTCAATTCTCTTAGTTAAATGGACACACTGCAGAGCAGTTTCAAAGACATCTTTCTTATCTGTTTTAAAGGCAGTCTTACTGCTATTACATAGAATTCTGGATTTTGCTGGAAATATCTGTTTTTAGATTCCACACAGAAAGGGTTTTTAAACTGCTGTGTACAATATCAGTTTTACTCTGTAAGTTGAATGCTCACATTGAGAATCCTTCTCTCAGATAGCTTTGTTTTAGTTTTTAAGGTGAGATATTTCCCTTTACAGCCTATACACACATTCACTAGGGAATGTCCAAAACTAGCACCTTTAAAAAATGTGTTTCTAAACTGCTGAATCAAAAGAGTCACCTCTTAGGTGACTGAACACACAGCAGAGCGGTTTCACAGATATCTTTCCTCTGTGTTTTAAAGGCAGTCTTACTGCTATTTCATATAAGCTGGAATTTTGCTGTTTTTAGATTCTCCACAGAAAGGGTTTTTAAACTGCTGCATATGCACATCAGTTTAACGTTGTTAGTTGAATGCATACAGTGACAACCATTCACTCAGATAGCTTCATTCTGGATTTCAAGGTGAGATATTTCCCTTGACAGCCTGTTCTCTCATTCACTCTGGAATGTCCAAGTCTAGCTTGTATAAGAAATGTGTTTCCAAACTTCTGAATCAATATATAGATTCAATTTTCTTAGTTTAATGGACACAGAGCAGAGCAGTTTCAAAGATGTCTTTCTTCTATGTTTTAAAGGCAGTCTTACTGCTATTTCATATAAGCCAGAATTTTGCTGGAAATACCTTTTTCAGATTCTCAACAGAACGGAGTTTAAAACTGCTGCACACACACATCAGTTTAACTCAGTAAGTCGCAATGCACACATTGAGAGACTTTCTCCCAGATATCTTTGTTTTAATTTGCAATGTGAGATATTTCAATTTGCAATCTAAACTCATATTGATTATGGAACGTGCAAATCTAGCTCTTATAAAAAATGTGTTTCTACACTGTAGAATGAAAACATAGACTCAGTTCTCTGTGTTGAATGGACAAACCCCAGAGCAGTTTCAAAGATATCTTTCTTTTGTGTTCTAAAGGCGGTCTCTATTTTGTATAACCCGGGATTATGCTGGAAATATCTATTTTTAGACTCTTCACAGAAAGGGTTTTTAAACTGCTGCATTCACACATCCATTTAATTCAGTAAGTTGAATGCACACATTGACAAGCTTTCTCCTAGGTAGCTTCGTTTTAGTTTTTATACTGAGATATTTGCCTTGACGGCTTATACTCCCATTCACTCTGGAATGTCCAAATCTAGGTCGTGTAAGAAACATGTTTCCAAACTTCTGAGTCAAAAAATAGATTCAATTATCTTAGTTGAATGAACAAACAGCAGTGCAGTTTCACAGATATCTTTCTTCTGTTTTTTATAGGCAGTCTCAATGCTATTTCGGATAAGCCAGGATTTTGCTGCAAGTATCTGTTTTGAGATTGTCCACAGAAACGGTTTTAAACTGCTGCATATACAAGTCAGCTTAACTGTGTAAGTTTAATGCACACATTGACAAGCTTTCTCCTGTATAGCTCCCATTTAGTTTTTAAGGTGGGATATTTCACTTTACAGCCTATAAACATATTCACACTGGAGTGTCCAAATCTAGCTACTATACGAAATGTGTTCCTAAACTGCTGATTCCAAAGATAGATTCAATTCTCTTCGTTGAACGGATGCAGAACAGAGAATGTTCAAAGATATCTTTCTTCTGTGTTTTCAAGGCAGTCTTACTGCTATTTCATGTAAGCCAGAACTTTACAGGAAATATCTGTTTTTAGAATCTCCACAGAACTGATTTTTAAACTGCTGCATACGTACATCAGTTTAACTCTGCAAGTTCAATGCGCACATTGAAAAGATTTCTCCCGCCTAGCTCCATTGTATTTTTAAGATGATATATTTCCCTTTGTAGCATCTACTAGCATTCACGCTGGAATGTCCAAATCCAGCTCCTAAAAGAAAGGTGTTTTTAAACTCCAGAATCAAAGATAGAGTCAATCCTCTTATTTGAACTGACACACAGCAGAGCAATTTCAAAGATATCTTTCTTCTGTGTTTTAAAGGCAGTGTTACTGCTATTTAGTATAAGCCAGAACTTTGCTTTAAATATCTGTTTTTAGATTCTCCATAGAAAGGTTTTTTAAACTGCTGCATACCGACATCAGTTTAATTCTGTAAATTGAAATGCTCTCATTGACAAGCCTTCTCCCAGGTAGCATCGTTGTAGTGTTTAAGCTGAGATATTACGCTTTAGAGCATATACTCCCATTGACTCTGGAATGTCCAAATCTAGCTCTTGTAAGACATGCTTTTCTAATCAGCTTAATCAAAAGACAGATTCAGTCCTCATAGTTGAATGGGCACACAGCAGAGCAGTTTCAAAGATGTCTTTCTTCTGTGTTTTAAAGGCAATCTTACTGCTATTTCGTATAAGTTGGGATTTTGCTGGAAATATCTGTTTTTAGAGTCTCCAAAGAAAGGGATTTTAAACTGCTGCATAAACACATCAGTTTAACTCTGTAAGTTGAATGCACACATTGTCAAGTTTTCTCTCCGATAGGTTCATTTTAGTTTTAAAGGTGAGATACTTCCCTTTGCCGCATATACTCACATTCACTCTGGAATGTCCCAAACTAGCTCCTATAAGAAATCTGTTTCCAAACTGCTGAATTAAAAGATAGATTGAATTCTCTTAATTGAACCAGCACACACCAGAGCAGTGTCAAAGATATCCTTCTTCTGTGTTTTAAAGGCAGTCTTACTGCTATTTCCTGTAAGCCAGGATTTTGCTGGAAATACCTGTTTTGAGATTCTCCACAGAAAGGGTTTTTCGACTGCTGCATACACACATCAGTTTAACTCTGTAAGTTGAGTTGACAGATTGACAAGCTTTCTCCCGTATAGCTTTGTTTTATTTTTTAAGGTGAGATAATTCCCTATATAGCCTATACTCACATTCACTCTGAAATGTCCAAATCTAGCTCCTATAGGAAATGTGTTTCTAAATTCCAGAATGCAAACATAGATTCAATTCTCTTAGTTGATGGGACACCCGGCAGAGCAGTTTCAAAGATATCTTTATTTTGTGTTTTAAAGGCAGTCTTACTGCTATTTTGTATAAGCCGGGATTTTGCTTGAAATATCTGTTTTTAGATTAACCACAGAAAGGGTGTTTAAACTGCTGTATACACACATCAGTTTAACTGATTGTTGAATGCACGCATTGACAATACTTCTCCCAGATAGTTTCATTTTAGTTTTTAAAATGAGATATTTCCCTTTTACAGCACATACACAGATTCACTCTGTAATGTCCAAAGCTTCCTCCTTTAACAAATATGTTTCTAAACTGCTGAATAAAAAGAGAGATACAATACTCTTCGTTGAACAGACACACAGCACAGCAATTTGAAAGATACATTTCTACTATGTTTTAAAAGCAGTCTTACTGCTACTTCATATAAGCCGGGATTTTGCTGGAAATATCTGTTTTTAGAATCTCCACAGAAAGGGTTTTTAACTGTTGCATACACATATTAATTTAATTCTGTAAGCTGAATGTACACATTGACAATCTTTTTCCAAGATAGTCTCATTTTAGTATTCAAGGTGAGATATTTCCCTTTACATCCTATACCCATATTCATTCTGGAATCTCCAAAACTAGCTCCTATAAGAAATGACTTTCTAAGGTGTGGAATCAAAAGCTGGATTCAATTCTCTTATTTGAAGGGACACAGAGCAGAGTAGTTTCAAAGATATCTTTTTTCTGTATTTTAAAGGCAGTCTTACTGCTGTTTCGTACAAACTGAGATTTTGCTGGAAATAACTGCTTTTCGATTCTCCATAGAAAGGGTTTTTAAACTGCTCCATACACACATCAGTTTAACTCTGTAAGTTGAATGCATACAATTTCAAGGTGAGATATTTCCCTTTACAGCATATATTCCCAGGCACTCTGGAATGCCTAAGTCTAGATCTTTTAAGAGATGTATTTCTAAACTGCAGAATGAAAACATAGAATCAATTTTCTTAGTTGAACGGAAATACAGCAGTGCAGTTTCAAAGATATATTTCCTCTGTATTTTAAAGGCAGTCTTACTGCTATTTCGTATAACACGCGATTTTGCTGGAAATGTCAGTTTTCAGATTCTCCACAGAAAGAGTTTTCAAACTGCTGCATACACACATCAGTGTAACTCTGTAAGTTAAATGCACAGATTGACAAGCATTCTCCCAGATAACTTGCTTTTAGTTTTTAAGGTGAGGTATTTCTCATTGCAGCATAGGCCGACTTACCGTCTGGAATGTCCCGATCTAGCTTCTGCAAGAAATGTGTTTCTAACCTGCTGAATTGAAACATAGATTCAACTCCCTTAGATGAATGCACACACACCATAGAAGTTTCACATATACATTTCTTCTGTGTTTTACAGGCAGTCTTATTGCTATTTCGTATAACATGACATTTGCCTGAAACGTCAGTTTTCAGATTCTCAACAGAAAGCGTTTGCAAACTGCGGCATAAGCACCTCAGTATAACTCTGTAAGATGAAAGCACACATTGCCAAGCATCCTCCCAGATAGCTTGCTTTTAGTTTTTAAGGTAAGATATTTCTCATTACAGCATAGGCCCACTTTCCCTCTGGAATATCCCAATCTAGCTTCTGCAAGAAATGTGTTCCTAACCTGCTGAATCGAAACATAGATTCATCTCCCGTAGTTAAACGCACACATACCATAGCAGTTTCACAGGTAGGTTTCTTCTGTGTTTTACAGGTAGTCTTATTGCTATTTCATATAACGCAGAATTTGGCTGGAAATGTCAGTTTTCAGATTCACCACAGAGAGCGTTTGCAAGCTGCGGCATACGCACAACAGTGCAACTCTGTAAGTTGAATGCTCGCGTTGATAAGCATTCTCCCAGATAGCTTGCTTTTAGTTTTTAAAGTGAGATATTTCTCATTACACCATATGCCCACTTTCCCTCTCAAATGAACAAATCTGGCTTCCGTGGAAAAGCATTTCTAACCTGCTGAATTGAAACAGAGATGCAACTCTCTTAGTTGAATGCACACACACCAGAGCAGTTTCACAGATACGTTTCTTTTTTGTTTTACAGGCAGTCTTACTGCTATTTCATATAACACAGGATTTTGATGGAAATGTCACTTTTTAGATTCTCCACAGAAAGCGATTTCAAACTGCTGTGTACACACAGCAGTGTAATTCTGTATGTTCAATACACACATTGGCAATCATTCTCCCAGGTAGCTTCCTTTTAGTTTTTAAGGTGAGATATTTCTTATTACAGCATATGCCCACATTCTGTCTGGAATGAACAAATCTAGCTTCTGTAAGAAAAGCGTTTCTAACCTTCTGAATCGAAACATAGATGCAACTCTCTTAGTTGAATGCACGCACACCAGAGCAGTTTCACAGATACGTTTCTTCTGTGTTTCACAGGCAGTCTTATTGTTCTTTCGTGTAGCACAGGATTTTGCTGGAAATGTCAGTTTTGAGATTCTCCACAGAAAGTGATTTCAAACTGCTGGATACACACAGCTTGTTACATTGACAAGTATTCTCTCATGTTGCTTCCTTTCATTATTTAAGGTGAGATATTTCTCATTACATCATATGCCCACTTTCTGTCTGGAATGAACAAACATAGCTTCTGTAAGAAAAGTGTTTCTAACCTGCTTAATCGAAACATAGATGGAATTTTCTTAGTTGAATGCTCACATACCAGAGCAGTTTCACAGATAGGTTTCTTCTGTGTTTTACAGGCAGTCTTACTGCTATTTCATATAACAAGGTATTTTATTGGAAATGTCAGTTTTGAGATCCTCCACAGAAAGCGTTTTCAAACTGCTGCATACACACAGCAGTGCAACTTTGTAAGTTGAATGCACACATTGACAAGCATTCTCCCAGGTAGCTTCCTTTAAGTTTTTAAGATGAGATATTTCTCATTACAGCATATGCCCACCTTCCATCTGGAATGAACAAATCTAGCTTCTGTAAGGAAAGTTTCTAACCTGCTGAATAGAAACATAGATGCAATTCTCTTAGTTGAGCACACACACACCAGAGCAGTTTCACAGATATGTTTCTTTTGTGTTTGACAGGCAGTCTAAATGCTATTTCGTATAACATGGGATTTTGCTGGAAATATCAGTTTTGAGATTCTCCACAGAAAGTGATTTTAAACTGCTGCATACACACAGCAGTGCAACTTTGTAAGTTGAATGCTGTATTTTCAAGCATTCTCTCAGGTAGCTTCCTTTTATTTTTTAAGGTGAGATATTTCTCATTACATCCTATGCCCACTTTCTGTCTGGAATGAACAAATCTAGCTTTTGTAAGAAAAGTTTTTCTAACCTGCTGAATCAAAACATAGATGCAACTCTCCTAGTTGAGTAGACACACAGCAGAGCAGTTTCACAGATACGTTTCTTCTGTGTTTTACAGGCAGTCTTATTGCTCTTTCATATAACACAGGATTTTGATGGAAATGTCAGTTTTGAGATTCTCCACAGAAAGCAATTTCAAACTGCTGCGTACACACAGCAGTGTAACTCTAGGATGAATGCACACATTGGCAATCATTCTCTGAGGTAGCTTCCTTTTAGTTTTTAAGATGAGATATTTTTCATTACAACATATGCCCACTTTCCATCTGGAATGAACAAATCTAGTGTCTGTAACAAAAGTGTTTCAAACCTGCTGAATCAAAACATAAATGCAAGTATCTTAGTTGAACGCACACACACAAGAGGAGTTTCACAGATACATTTCTTCTGTGTTTTACAGGCAGTCTTTCTGCTATTTCGTAAGACACATGATTTTGCTGGAAATGTCAGTTTTGAGATTCTCCACAGAAAGCGTTTTCAAACTGCTGCATACCACAGCAGTGTAACTCTGTAAGTTGAATACACAAACTGACAAACATTCTGTTAGATAGCTCCATTTTGGTTTTAGAGTGAGATATTTCTCTCGACAGAATATACTCCCATTCACTCTTGAATGTCAAAATGCAGATCCTAGGAGAAACGTCTTTCTAAAACGTTGAATAGAAAAATAGATTCCACTATCTTATTTGAATGAAAACACAGAAGAGCAGTTTGAAAGATACGTTTCCCCTGTGTTTTTGACGCACTCTCACTGCAATTTCTTACATGCCAGGATTTTGCTGGAAACGTCTGTTTTAGATTCTCCACAGAAATGGTTTCTAAACTGCTTCATACACACATCAGT
>CAUYLG010058448.1:0-69304 GCA_963573385.1 Cacajao melanocephalus
ACCTTGGTTCTTTTGGTTGTTTTTTTGTTTTTTTGTTCAAATTCACCTTATGCTGGGTTTAATATTTTTAACAAAAATAAAAAAAAAAAAAAAAAAAAAAAAAAAAAAAAAAAAAAGATTTCTTCAGCAAGGCAAACCACATCAACATCTACAGTGAGAAGTCATATTGATAGATTGAACCCTAATGGCACCTCATCTCTGAGGTCCTCATTTACACAGAACTTCCAGAGCACCTCAGGAAGTCAGGGCATGGAGACTTAAGCTCTTCAATGCCTCAGATTGGAAGTGACAACTGCCATTTCCAGTGAGAGCCCATTGGCCGAAACTAGTTCCAAGGTCCCAAACTAACTACATGGGAAGCAGGAAGTGCCAAGAAGCTCATGGAGAATTGGGTTTTGGAAGCAACAATGAATTTTGTGAGTGACCATTTTGTAAAACCAGCATATCTGAGCCAAATACAATAAGTTTAAATAGTTAGGACTTTGGATCTCTCTTGAGCACAGCATTACATCAGCCTGATAGATTTCTTTAATCCACTGGGCTGTAAAATATTTGCCTTTTCTTCACTTCATAATCTCCTGGCAGTGACGTATGTCTTGCCACCAAGTAATGGTGGCCTGCAGGGATACAACACTAATGGTGTCATTTAGAGCTCAAATTTTTATTCAGATACTTACATATCTATGCTCTGGTATTTTTTCAGAGAGATCCTGATAATTTTGAAATAGGATTTACTTTCTTCAAAACAAAACTCCAGTTTTAAAACTGACTGTTCTGCTCTAAAATAAATAATGTATATTGTCAATCAGCAGATAGCAATCACCACTATCATATTTCTTAACTTAAAAAGGTTTGAGAGCCACAGATAGCTGCATTTTTGGCTGAATGACTGGCCTTCTTCCCTCTTTCCCTCCCTCCCTTCATTCTTTCCTTCCTGAAAAATTCAGTCCCAAAGGCAATGGAGTTGGGAGCCCACACAAGTAAAGCACCCCTGGAAATAACTACTTTTTTACTAATTTCCAGTGAGAGGGTGGGGACTGTGTGATAAAGGTGAGCTGAGCAAAGGTGGGAGTTCCCTGGAGGGAGGGAGATTGTCCAAGGCCAAGAACCCCAGCCCTTTACTCATTGGCTTCATGGCCATGGACAAGAAACTTTGCCTGAGTTTCCACTTCCCTGCCAAAATGAGTGACTGGCCTAGAGCAGCAATGTTTACACTCTATGGTGGCCGCTTGGGAGCCATGGAGGGTGTGAGAGGCAAGATGAGGCCTATTCCCACCCCTCAACCCTGTCCCTATTTTCCCTATTGTAATGGGCCCCTGATGCAATGGGTCTCTCCTCTCTCCCAATATCTGCAAACTCTCAGGGACTTGTGCCTCGTAGGCAAAGAGGTGATACTGTCTTCTGTTCTGTGACCCAACAGGCCTCAACATATGAATTTGTTTGTTTGATGTTTCCTGTGTTAAAAAATAAATTACATCAGATTAAATTGGAAAACCTACATTTTAAAAACTAGATGGCATGGTCATTTTATCTCTGAGGATTTTGCTCTGACATTTTACTGATATATTATGTGTAGACACTTTGTGGACAACGTTGGGTTGTAAGAAAAATAGAAACTTCTCAGACACTAAGCAGAGGGCTTCTCTACATACTGGGAAAAGCGTAGAGAACTTCACTACAGATCCACATTAATAGTGAATATGGATATGTAACACGCCCATGTCTACTCATCACCATAAGCAAAGAAGCCAGAAGAGAGCAAATCAACTTAGCTGAAGGCTTTGGCTGGAAGAAGGAAAATCAAATGCATTGTTCAGAACACCATAGACACTTCCAGCCTCCTAAGGCTATCATATACACATATAGCTGCATGTGCACGCACACACACACACACACACAGGCATACACCATCACACAGAGAACAGTTAAACAGCAGCAGAACTTACTGACATGATTCTAGGTGAAAGAGACAGACCAAAACTGCTGTTAGAGTTCAAGGTGTTTCTGGTCAGAAAACTCCAGTCAATCCCAATGTTACAACTGCTAGAAATGAAAGAAAAGACTCAAGATTTTCTTGAAGGTATTATTTCTGCTGAGGTCCAGGGTGCGTTGGGACTTGCCCACAGCCTCACAGTATCTATTGTAGTTGGTGGATATGGGAACACAGAGCAGGTGTCCTGCCTTCTAGCTCCATGCTCTCTTTACTTTGCCACCACTACCCTCAGGGGGCTCTTGGAGTAGGATCAAAGGCTCATTTCAGGAACCCAGGGGAAGAAAGATTGCACTGATCTAACTAACTGGAAGTGATTAGGCAAACAATGACCCATGTACAACTTTCCCTTATTTCTCTTGCTGCAAAATAAAATAAAATAAAATAAAATAAAATAAAATAAAATCCAGATCTGTATAAGGAAAAACTTTATTTGAAGGATTACAGCAAAGGGCATGGGGCTACAGGAGGATCAGGAGCCCATTGCAATAGGGAAAACCTTCAACCATGACATCTCCAAGCATCTCCAAGGTCAGCCAGTAAAGGGCTTTCCTTTCCTACAGAGGAGTAAGCAAATCTGGAAAGAGCCAAGTGTGGGAAGGGGGACGCAAGGGTGACATAATTGGTCAGTGGATCAGAGAATGTCTTACCCAGAGGTCAGTCTCTTCCTTGGGAGAGTCCATTAGTGGGGAGATGTGTGCTGGCTCAGGCTAAGAGTGGGCCAAAATTCAGGGATCTGGGGCAAGGAGAGAATCTTCACCAAAGTCTGGTTAACAAGGATTTTGTTTGGATTGATCACAGACAGCTCAGCTATTCATTTATGAGGCCAAAGAATGAAAATCTGAAGGGTTTCTACCTGACTTTGCCATGGGTGAACAAGTGGGTCATCTACGATTCTTGCCTAAGTCATATGGGGAAGGATGGTTCCCTGCAGTATGCCAGTTCCAGAACATAAAGGAAATGTGTGCAGGGAGATTAGCATTTGTAATCACTATTTTCTAGGGTAACAAACTCAGTTTAAGTTCAACATTCCCAGAGTAAAATGAGACCTTCAGTGTTATTATTGCAAAAATCAACCCCTCATTTCCATACCTCACAACCCTCTCTGTGAAAAGTGCTTTATTTTAAGAAGGGAAATTAATTTTGTAAGATTTCTTGGATTGAACCAAGTCTAAAAGTTGGCTAGGTGACTGCAGTGTCCCTTCTGATAACTGAGATGGGATACTGATTTTGAAATATTGAGACTCAAGCTACACTGTCCACTACTTCTTTCAATTAACTTCTTAAAGTTCATGTTTACATACTACCAATTTTCTGACTTATGGATAAAAGACTCTAAAATATGATGAAGCCAGAGGCAGAATTGCTCATATTCTGCCACACAGAGGGCCATTTCTGTTGGACCTTAGCAGATATTACCCAGTTCCCAGCAGATGCCTTCTTCCTTCTCAGATACTTCTTTTTCTTATTAAAGGTTTAAGCTTTCAATATCACAAGTCACATGAGCCCTAATATCTCCTCTCTCCCAATTTCTGCAAACTCTCAGGGACTTCTGCCTCAGACATTTGTTCCTCTCTACACTAATCTGGTCTCAAAGCTCTGTGCTTTCAAGCTTTCCATGTGACTCACTAGCGAGAGGTGTGTGTCAGTCTAGTAATTTTTAGGAAGATTGAAGGGCACAACAAAGATCACACAGCCATCTCCCCACCTGCTGTTTCTCACACAGGGAAAACAGTTTGGCTCATACTCAGATTTCTCTTTATTTCTTAATTTTCACCCATAAGCACTTGAAATTGTTTTCCAAACAACCTGTGGCCATAGCAGTTTTACTGGAAGCTACGTTAAGCAAAGCCCACTGATTGTATACCTTTCCACATAGACAACTATATCTTGGCTACTCGGTATGATCTAGATCAGAAGCACTGGCATTACCTAAGAACTTGCAGAAGTATAGATTCTCAGCTACCTCCCAGAGCTGAATCAGGATCTGCATGTGATCCCCAGGTTATCACATGCACATTAAAATTTGAGACCCCTGGAGCATAATGTAGTTTGGATCAGTTCCTTTCACCTTGAAGTTAACTGATATAGTGGATTGAATAACATTCCCTCAACCTCCCAAATTCATGGAACTTTGAATTATGCAGGTCTTTGCAGATATAATTAGAATTAAAATAAAGATCTCAATATGAGGTCATCTTAGATTTCAGGTGGGCCTTAAACCCAATGCCTGGTATCCTTCTAACAGATGGGAGAGGAAGATTCACAATATAGAGGAACAGAGAAGAGGACCATATGAAGATAAAGGCAGAGACTGGAGATGTACATCTGTAAAGGAAAGAACACCAAAGATTGTTGACAGCCTCCAGAAGTTAGGAGAGAGGTATGGAATGGATTCTACCTCCAAATGGAATCAAGCTTACCAATACATTAATTTGGAACTTCTGTCCTCCAGAACTATGGTAGAATAAATTTCTGTTGTCTTAAACCAGTTTGTGGTCATTTGTTACAATAGTCACAGCAAGCCAATATACCTGGAGACACCTGGGTTTAGGTGTCAGTCTGGGTTTTGTTTCCACTGGGTCATATCACTCCTTTGTCTTCCTCATTAATCCTGAGCTGGTGAAGGCTTTGGAGTTTCTTGTAAATGTGGTCAGACTGTGGTCCTGTACTCCCTGCCTAACTTTGATGATGACTAGCCTTTTCTCCTAGAACCTCTTTCACTTTCTGACACTTTCACTTTCTCTACCTTCTCCTTAGCTCTAAAGTTCCATCTCTCTCTCTTGTGCTTCTGCATTCTCTGTCCTGAGCTCTCACTTGTCCTGCAAGTGTGGGTCTATTAGAATCTGCTCCTGAGCTACATTCTTTTCTACCTTAGTTACTCTGGTTTTGCTGTTGTTCCAGAGAATTTCATTCACTTTCTTTTTTGAGAAAAATGTCTATTAATCCTCTTAAAATCATATAAATTAGCCTGGAAAACGCTAGATTTGAGCAGTCTCTAAGTGCATTATGCTTACTCTTATCTCCTATATTTGGATTAGGGAGAGGGAATTCTTTCCCTCTGATACTTTCTGCTTTTTTAAGTATCTCTAGAATGCAGGGAGAACCCATCTCCTCCACCACACATGCAGACTAAATTCAAAGTCTTCCTTCTGAGATGAGCAATAGTTCATTCATTTGAATTATTTGCTTCTCTATGTAAACCAAAACGTGTCTGAGACAGATCTTAATCAACTTAGAAGTTTATTTTGCCCAGGTTATAGATCATAATCTGTGACATGGCCTCAGGAGGTCCTGAGAACATGTGCCCAAGAAAATTGTGTTATAACTTTATTTTATATGTTTTAGAGAAACCTAAGACATCAGTCAATATATATAAGGTGGGACAACTCAAAGTAGGGGGTTGGGGGGAGGTTGCAGGTCTTAGGTGGATTCAAAGATTTTCTGGTTGGCAATTGGTCAAAAGAGTTATCATCTAAAGGCCTGGACTCAATAGAAAGAAGTGTCTGGGATAAAATAAGGAGTTGTGAAGACCATGGTTCTTATTATGTAGATGCAGTGTCGTAGGTGGCCACCCTCAGAAAAAAAAGTTTCTTTATTGTTACAAAGAGGACCTGTGTTTCAATGTTAATGCTGGTCAGTTGTGTGTCTGCACTCCAGGGGAGGAGAGTAATTGAGGTATGTCTGACCATTCCCCTTCCTGGCATGATCTGAGCTAGTCTTCAAGGTTTAGTTGGGTCCTCTGGCTAAAAGGAGTGTCCATTCAGCTGGTTGTGAGGCTTAGAATTTTATTTTTGGTTTATATCTGTCATAGGGTTCACATTCAGAGTGAAGTGAACTAAAAGCCATTCTTCGCTCATTTGTACTCTTTTGTTGAAAGCGTTTATTTGGTTACCAAGATGATATGTTGTCTAGTCATATAAGAATTACACACAGTACAAATTGGCTTAGAAGATTAAGCAATTGAATATAGATTTGTTTGAATGGATTGTGCTTTAAAATGCTCTGTGCTTTGGAATTCACTGAAGAGTTCCCACTCAGTCATTTTGCCTCGCCGAGAGCTTTCATTTGATGTTGAAGAATTGATTCTCCTAGCAGTAAGAAATGTTCCTCTTTATGTCTGCCAATACTGTTTTTTTAAGTCTACTTTATATGATGTTAATATAGCCACACCAGCTTTCTAATGCTTAGTGTTTGCTTAACAAATTTTCAAACTTAGAAGTAAATGAAACATGTTTCTTGTCATCAACATGTAATGTATTTTTATAAATCCACTTGATGATCTCTGCTTTTTAACTAGTATGTTTAGCCATTTGCATTTAATGTAATTTTCAATATGGTTATCTTTAAGTCTTCTATCTGGGTATTTGTCTTAATATTTATATCATTTATTTGTAGATGGAATTTAAAACATATTCACTTTCATTAAACATCCGCAAACTTCAGTGTAAACATCTGTAAACTTCACATTAATTATTAGGCCTTGAACAACCATAAAATCCCAGAGTTACAAGGAACCTTAAAGGCCTTCTAGTGTTACTACAGTTGGGAGAAGAGTCTTACAAAGACATATTAAAACCTACAATTGAAATAAATCATTATCTGACCAATAGTTATCAGAAATCATGACTTCACTCAATCCTTCTCTTTTAGACACTTTCTAGAGACTTGGAGTTTTCCATATATAACAATACACTTTTTTTTTTTTTTTGAGACAGAGTCTCACACTGTCACCCTGACTGGAGTACAATGGCACAATCTCAGCTCACTGCAACCTCCACTTCTTGGGTTCAGGCAATTCTCCTGCCTATGCCTTCCTAGTAGCTGGGCTTACAACCATCTGCCACCATGCCTGGCTAATTTTTTGTAATTTTAGTAGAGATGGGGTTTCACTATGTTGGCCAGGATGGGGTCTTGAAGTCCTGACCTCGTGATCCACCTGCCTCAGCCTCCCAAAGTGCTGGGGTTACAGGCGTGACCCACTGTGCCCAGCTAACCCCATCAAGCTACTAATGACTTTCTTCATAGAATTTGAAAAAAAAAACACCTTAAACTTCATATGGAACCAAAAAAGAGCCTGCATAGCCAAGACAATCCTTAGAAAAAAGAAAAAAAAAGCTGGAGGCATCACACTACCTGACTTCAAACTATATTACAAGGCTGCTATAATCAAAACAGCATGGTACTGGTACCAAACAGTGATATAGACCAATGGAATAGAACAGAGGCCTCAGAAGGAATGCCACACAACTACAGCCATCTGATCTTTGACAAACCTGACAAAAACAAGCAATGAGGAAAAGATTCCCTATTTAATAAATGGTCTTAGGAAAACTGGCTAGCCATATGCAGAAAGCTGAAACTGGATCCCTTTCTTACACCTTATACAAAAATTAACTCTAGATGGATTAAAGATTTAATCTAACACCATAAAAACTCCAGAAGAAAACATAGGCAATACCCCATACAGGACATAGGCATGGGCAAGGACTTCATGAAAAAACACCAAAAGCAATGGCAACAAAAGCCAAAATAGACAAGTGGGATCCAATTAAACTCCAGAGCTTCTGCACAGCAAAAGAAACTATAAATAGAGTGAACCAGCAACCCACAGAATGGGGAAAAATTTTTACAATCTACCCATCAGACAGAGGGCTAATATCCAGAATCTACAAAGAACTAAAACAAATTTACAAGAAACAACAAACAACCCCATCAAAAAGTGGGCCAAGGATATGAACAGATACTTTTCAAAAGAAGATACTTTTTATGTAGCCAACAAACATATGAAAAAAAGCTCATTATCACTGGTCATTAGAGAAATGCAAATCAAAACCACATTGAGATACCACCTCATGCCAGTTAGAATGGCGATCATGAAAAAATCTGGAGACAACAGATGCTGGAGAGGATGTAGAGAAATAGGAACACTTTTATACCATTGGTGGGAGTGTAAATTCAACCACTGTGGAAGACAGTGTGGCAATTTCTCAAGGATCCAGAAATAGAAATACCATTTGACCCAGCAATCCCATTACTAGGCATATACCCAAAGGATTATAAATCATTCTGTTATAAAGATGCATGCACACATATATTTATTGTGGCACTGTTCACAATAGCAAAGACTTGGAACCAACCCAAATGCCTATCAATGATAGACTGGATAAAGAAAATGTGGCACATATACACCATAGAATACTATGTAGCCATAAAAAAGGATGAGTTCATGTCCTTTGCAGGCACATGGATGAAACTGAAAACCATCATTCTCAGCAAACTGACACAAGAACAGAAAACCAAACACCACACGTGCTCAATCATAAGTGAATGTTGAACAATGAGAACACATGGACACAGCAAGGGGAACATCACACACTGGGGTGGGTTAGCAGGGGGTGGGGGGATTGGGGAGGGATAGCATTAGGAGAAATACCTAATGTAGATGACAGGGCGATGGATGCAGCAAACCACTACCATGGCACATTTATATCTATGTAACAAACATGTACAATCTGCACATGTACCCCAGAACTTAAAGTATCATAAATAAATAAATAAAACAATACGCTTTACCTCATGGCTTTTCACGATGTCCCTAGTATGGATAAGAGACGACTATTTTCTCTACAGGCTTTCATCCCTTTCCCCAGACATTTCCTATTATTAAAAACCAAACCAAACGAAACAAAACAAAAAACCCTCAATGCATTCTGCATCTTCTATGTGCAGACACCATGATGGAGCAAAGGGGAGGAGGCTCAAGTGTGTTAAGGGCCTCACCCAGGCCTTTGGAAAGCCCAGCCTGAAGAAACTTTGAACTTTTATCTCCTTGTATCAGGCATTTGATAAAATCAGAGCTGACTTCCTTTCCGGAGTTGAGTCTACTTTTTAAAAAATAAATAAATAAATAAGCAAGGAGAAGGAGGTTCCATGACACCAGGAAACCTAGAAAACTGTCAAAGGATTATTCTGCTGCTCTCTGTTTTTTAAATAAACACTATACAATTGAACTTCTAGAGATAGCTACAAAGGTTTCAGCCCTTTGCTAGTGAGGTCAATTTTTTTATATGGCCCAAAATATTTGGGCTCATTCAACTCTTTAGAGAATGGACAAAGTGTTGCAGTGCTCCTGGCCCGCAAGACACAAAGACAACTTCATCACTTCATTGAAGGCAGTTAAAAGACAGGTCCTACTGTATTTTTCCTGGCAAACAACTGGCTCAATTTAGGGGCAAAGATTTCTCATAGAAACTTCACAAGCCTTTTGTAGAATAATTAGAAATTTATACTTCAGAGAAAGGTATTCACAGATCCTGGTGGGACTTAAGACCTAGACAGTGGTCAAAATTTGCTATTTCAATTTGTCTCTTATAGAAGGGAAAACTCACCAATCATGTGATGAGTATTAAGAGGCCTATCAAGGAGATTGCATGTTAAGAGGTCTATCTAGGGGATTGATTGCAGGTATCCTGGACCACCTGTAATTCACCTGTGTTTTAACAAAAATGGGAACTCCCAGCCTTGTTCACTCACTTCTGATACTAAATTCCCATTATCCTTTTCACTGACATTGGCTTTCAGGCTTTAGGTATAGTTGGAAGAGTACACAGCCTTTACAGCTCAGAGGGCAAAAGCCAAAGTTATACGAATAAGTTAGTCCTTGCCATCTTGACAGGTGATTGCAGTTTCAGACCAATCACCTGATCCTATGTGGTGACTGCACAGACCTTTTGCTACCTAAGGGAACATTTCACTGAGGGCTGCTGGATGCAGTACCTTGAATGTCTGAGTTCTCAACAATGGGATCTGTCTGCACATCACCTTGCATGTCACTCATGCAACAATAACAGCCTATTCTTTGCTTTCTGTTGGTGGACATTTGTTATTTCACTCTCTTTTACTGTTGGATTTGGATTGCCATTTCTTCCCCTTTTTGAAAGTTCTAGATTTCCAATTTCTTAAGGACTAAATATCTGACCCAATGAATTCTAAATTGCCTAGAGTGTTCTACCATGGAATCATAAGCGGAGTTTTACTTCTCAAGAGACTTTTAAGAGCTGGGGCCTTTAAGATCATGTAGATTTAAGCCCTCGAAGTGCAGAGAGAGGGTCTAACTTGTTTATGCATCCTTCCTAATCCCCTTTGTATAAGGTCGATGCTCACAGCAGGTTTTCTGAATCAAATCTTCCAACACTCCACTTTATAAATGAGGATATTGGGGCTCAAGAGATGGATAAACTTTATTCATCAGGTGACTAGTTGAAGATCACCTTCAACATCCTATATCCTCCTTCCCGCTAAAGCTTACTATTATTTCAAGACAGCTGAGATTCCACAGCTGCTGAGACATCTCTACAGCACTTCATGTCTACAACTTCCTCCTTGAGATAAACTTTGCACCTTCTCCTAGAAGAAATATCTTTAGCCTTAAAATGCACAACTTGCTATACTGACAGAAACTTCCTTTTTCTTTTGAAACAGTCTCCTCTTCTTCCTGCAAATGCAGCATATACTCCATTAAAAGGGAATATCCACTCTCTGCCCCCATTTTGGCTTTTTGACATCTCACCACCTTCCACTTTGTGCCACATGCCAATGATCGTTCCCCCAGCTCAGGGAATGCTGTACCTTCTGGCTCAGAGGGCAGGCAGCTTCTCAGCCACAATAAGCTCCCTGTACAGATTCATTTCCTCTGAAGCTGACATCTCTCTTAAGTAATGTTGGTGCCTCCTCACTCCAGGCTGGCTGGCTTGTCACACCTGTCACCTGAAGGGCTCTTATTGATCTTTGTGTTTGCTTTTCCCCACAACATTGTTCTTGGCTCTTACTCTATCACAGCACCGTGAACCAGGCTACTCTCGGGTGAGGTTTGATCCTCCCGTGCTCTGCTTCTTTGTGAGGCCAGTGACCGGAATAAAAAGCTTCATGTTTTAAGACAGGGTTTCTTCATCTTGGCACTATTGACATTTTGGATTGGATAATTCTTTGTTGTGGGGGTGTCCTTTGCACTGTAGGTTAACAGCATCCCTAGCCTCTGCCTACTCAATGCCAGTAGCACCCCCACCCCCAAGCTGTGGCCATGAAAGATGTCTCCAGATGTTGCTGTGTCCCCTCTGGACAAATTTGTTCCTGGTTGAAAACTGCTGCTATACGCGGACACAGTCACCTGCTCATGAAACCCAAATACAGAGGACAGTGCTCTGTGATTTTTCCACCTGTGTGGGAGTGACTTGGAAGAGTCAAGTCAGAGTGAAGCTCTGTGTTCAGGAAACACACACACAAATATAAACTGCCTTTGCAGAAGCACCGGTGTACTTTCTTGAAAAACATAAAAACTTTTCGTTCATTTCTTAGTATACACAGAAGCACGCTGAAGAAGAAGGCATGCCTCTGTGGCTTAGTAAGACGCCATCACATTTTAATGGTGTTTCAGAATTTAATAAAGCATTCTGCGTGTATTAGCTCATTTAGATCCTCAAGGAGTAAATGGACTATTATTATTATTGCTTTGTTAAAATCACCCTCTGGAAACTGATTTCAGCAAGTTTAAAAAATTTCTGTACTAGATTTACTTTCTTCTTGGACACATTAAGGACATTTTTTTTTCCTTTGATCATAAACTGCAAAATGAAATAATTTTATTAAAAAAGTCAAATAGGTTCTATTCTGAGTGGTTCTTGCTCTCTCTCATTTATCCTACCCCAAATGGAAACATTAATTCAATTGCCTCTTATAGGTGAAAAAAAAAATCCCCTTAGTGGTACATAACTAGGAAGGGGCTTTTGCTATTTCAGAAGTTGCTTGGTAGGCATTCTGCATCTCTAACGCCTCTGGGTAATCAGTTCACAAAACAGCAAGTGTCCCCAGTCAGCCCATCATTTCCAGTGCTCTCTTCTCATTTTCCTAGTTTTCTTGACCTTTACAAGCTCATCACTGAATGCCTGTTGCAATGTGTTCTCTTCCCCACTGCTTTGTCCTGCCTTAATCAGACTAAGTGATTAGTTTGATCTGAGGCTTCTCACCCCCAAGAGGATGTTTATCACAAATATCACTAAAATGATCTTATCTTTGGCTCAGTGGCATGATCTGCTACCAACAGCCCATAACATTAAGATGATGGCTAAGCCCTTCCAGGCAGCCGTGTGCCACCAAGTTCCCTCTGATTGTGCAAGGAGTGCTTTGGTGGAAATGACTTGATCTGCAATACGAGTTGGTGTAGCCCTAAGCAGAATCATAATGGGGCTCTAGCAGGCCCAAAGCTATGTTAGAAAAAAAGTTGTTTTAATCTGCCATGTGCTTTTGGATGGGCATAGGTTGAAGACCTGAAATGTGGAATTTGACAAATCAAGTTCCAAGAAAAGATGATAAATGTATGGCGGGACGTATGAAGAATGTGAGAGCCTTGAGTTTGCCCATGATGGGGTACCTGAACACATGGAGACACGCAAATGCTTTACCTATATAGCCAGACCTAGCGGGACTACAGTAAAAATGTGGTCTGGTGGTGCTTAGTTTATTCTTACAGATTCTAGCTGCTCACAGGAGTCCTGTGAAAAATTGGTGGGGCAGAAGTCATATCTGGACCATCTCATACATAGAACAGCAGACACCATGCTTACCCAGGGTGAACTCAGACTGAGGTGTAAAGTGGAGCCCATGATATAACTATCAGAACTTCCTTTGAAAATCTGCAGAAATTCTCAAGCTTAAACATTCCAGAAGTAATTGTTAAATTCCCCGGTTGACTGAAGAATCCATTATGAAGCTGCTTCTTTCTAACAAACTGAATTCGCTGAAACCAGCTGTCCTGCTATGGAGTTAGTTTTCAGTTCCTTTTTTACATTCTCAACAAAGACGTTGAAGCTACAATGATTCCTAAACTCTAAACCATGGCTATTAGGCAGTGGGCAACCATATCACACACACTGCAGATTCCTGCTTGAAATGACTCATCAGGCATGGGACAGGGTTTAAGGTAAAAGGAACCAATGATGTGAGATCACAGAGATGCTAAACTATAAACACAAACTACAAGTGAGCTGCTGCCTTCTTTGCCCTTTTCTCCAAGATAAAAGGCCCCAGCACTTCTGGGTGAAATATTTCCCATCAGAACTTCCCACGGGCCATGATGTCTGCAGTCAGAGGCCAGGGTACAGCAGAGCAGCACAACATTCAACTGAAACACAGACAATCTTACAACTGGAGAATGCACCCCCTGAGTGATGGATGTCAACCACAACCTTCTCTCACATTTACAAATACTGGTTCAGTTTGCAGAGAGCACGCTGGAATGCTCCATCATTTGAAGTGTAATCTGGGGAGCTGAGGTTGATGGAGTTGCAGGTAAATCAATGAACGTCCAAAGAGGGGGACTGTGTGGGCTTTGTCTCCTGACGGGGCACTGCAGACAGCTAAGGCATCTGGAAGGTGGATGAATTCCACTCATTAGTGGCTCCTGCTCCAAGGCACAGCATAAGAAAGAGTTGCCTATGATTTCCATCACTCATTTTGTTTTTAGCTGAAAAAGGTGTGTTTGCTGGGCAGGAGCTGGTGCTTCCCTGCATGACTTTTTGAGATCACCAGGTGAGGTGGAGGAGCAGCTGTGTGGCAGGATTCCTGCTGCAAGCCCCGAGCAAGCTCACAGCCCAGGAGGCAAAGGCTAGCCATGGGCTGATTTTAAACATGCGTGAAGCCAAATGCTGGCTGCCACACATTTACTTTTTACAATCCAGCTGACTCAGCGCATGAGTCCTCACCACTGGGGAGACAGAGTCCACTTCCCATCCACACCCCACCTGGCCTTGTATACTGGGAAAACCTCATTGCAGAGTCTCAGGGGTGCAGGGATGTTTTCCAAAGTAGGCAGAAATCATCTATGCAAGTGCCCAGAGCCTCGGTGGGCCCATAGGACATAGGTCCACTGGGGACGGCCATTCTGCCAGCCAGGCCCAGACTCCTGTATCTTTTCCTAAAAAGACTAGGGGGCACAGAAGGAAGGGACTGAGTATTGTAAGGCTATTTTCTCTTTGATCCCTAATAATCTGTCTAGCTGCTCTCATTTGTTCTGTTTGCTCACACAACTAAAGCAAGCTCACTATGGAAAAGTTAAAAAAACCCACACACAGATACATCAAAAGGCAAGATGAATTTGTTCTTCTATTACCTGTAGAAAAATGAGTGCTTTTCCTTCCTGTCATTTCTCTCTGCATCTATTTATAGATATCAGAAATGCTCTCACGGTCCACATACTCATTTGACCTGCTCTTCACAGTTTGTAAATCTTGAACGTCTTCCCATGTCATTAGCTTTAATGACTGTCTGATATTATGTGGAACATAATGCACAGAGCTGGAGAATATCTGAAAAGATTAATTTAGGTTTCTTCTCCCTGTATTTACGCTTTCTTTCCTTCCACCCCTGTCCCCAACCCTTTTAAGCACATGATAAGCTCTGTGTTTCTTGACCCAGGAAGGGTCTATGACCAGAGAGAAAAAGCTGCCAGCAAAACACTTTCTGTCCTGGGTGTTGTTTCTAGAAGTCCAAGACCATTGAAGGGGTTAGGTGGGATGACTCTGAGGGCAACACCAGGTGGAAGAAAGTCTTGAAGGATGAAGGGAGAAAGGGATTGATGTTAAGAGGCCTTTCAGTCAGCTGCAGTGGTTCACACCCATAATCACACTGTTTGGGGAGGTCAAGGTGGAAGGATCACTTGAGCCCAGGAATTTGAGACCAGTCTAGGCAACATAGTGAGACCCTGCCTCTATAAATAACTTAAAAATTAGCCAGGCATTGTGGGGTGTGCCTTTAGTCTTAGCTACTTCTGAGGCTGAGGTGGAAGGATCATTTAACCCCAGAAGGTTGAGGTTGCGGTGAGCCATGATCACAACACTGCACTCTAGTCTAGGCAGCAAAGCAAGGCCTTGTGTATGAGAAAGAAAAGAAAGAAAGGAACAAAAGAAAAGAAAAGAAAAGAAAAGAAAAGAAAAGAAGAAAAGAAAAGAAAAGAGGAGAGGACAGGAGGGGAGGGGAGGGACAGGGAGGGGAAGGGAAGGGAGGGGAAGGGAGGGGAATGGAGGAGAAGGGAAGGGAGAAAGAAAGGAAGAAGGGAGGGAGAGAAAGAAGGAAGGAAGGAGGGAGGGAGGGAAGGAAGGAAGGAGGGAGGGAGGGGAGGGAAGGAAGGAAGGAGGGAGGTAGGGAGGGAGGGAGGGAAGGAGGGAAAGAAGGAAGGAAGGAACCTCTGGGTCCTGTAAAAGCAGGGCCCCAGCGGGCAGCTGGAGCTGAGGGGAATGGTCTGAAAGTGTCCAGATAGACAGGATTCAAGGACAGGGCTCCCAGCTTCAACAAAGAGACCCTTATCCTGCTGTGGCCTGGGGTCAGTAGAGAGCCCCACAACTGCAGGGGCCACTGTAAAAAGATTATAATTACACCCCTCCCACCTTACTCCCCTTTCCCCTGTCTGTGGCATTGAAGACAGTCCCAGAGCCTTGTCACGACCTGAAGGCAGAGCGGGTTGAATCTTCAAAATAAACAAGATCACCTTTTTCACCAGCCTAGAAGTTTGTAGAATATGAATCCTGAATTAGGTCAAGTCAGAGTCAGTAAAGGAAATGAGAGTTCTCATGGGGCCAGTTTTGTGAATGAATAGTCAATGAACTTGTATTGAGCCCATCCCATAATGTTCAACATAAAAAGTAGTTTCAGTCTTTCCACCATTTGATCTTCTTAGCCTTACCTTTTATTTTGTTATATGATTAATTTCTTTTCTTTTTTTTTTTTGAGACAGAGTCTTGCTTTGTCATTCAGGCTGGAGTGCAGTGTCATGATCTCTCTGCAACCTCCATCTCCCAGGTTCAATCAATTCTCCTGCCTCAGCCTCCGAGCAGCTGAGATTACAGGCACTCGCCACAAAGCCTGGCTAATCTTTTTTTGTATTTTTAGTAGAGATGGGGTTTGACCAGGTTGGCAGGGCTGTTCTTGAATTCCTGACCTCAAGTGATCCGCCCGCCTTGGCCTCCCAAAGTGCTGGGATTACAGGCATGAGCCACTGCGCTTGGCCTGATTAATTTCATTATGAAATTTCACTTACCATTTCATCTTTCTTTTTCACCTAACTTAAAAAAATTATACATGTGTAATTAATTTTAAATGATCTATCTCTCTATATATAATTTTGTATTATCTATCTATTTTTAAATATAGACAGTGTCTCATTCCATTAGCCAGGCTGGTCTCAAACTCCTTGTCTCAAACAATTCTCCTGCCTTGGCCTCCCGAAGTGCTTGAACTACAGGTGTGAGCCACTGCACCTGGCCAACTTTATGTGTTTACTCTTAACATTTGATATTTTCATCCAGCCTTTGTACATGGCAAGTGGAAAGTACAGGAACCAGCGGCTATAGAGAGGTGGATATGAGCCCCACGCAGGAGGGTGGGTCTTGTCCTCCGTCCAGCTGATCCTACAGGTACCATGCCAACCTCCCAGAATAGGCCCATGTTCTTTTCAGGGAGACACAGAGAGGAAAGGCCACTTAGGTGTAGGCAAAGCACAGACCAGAGGTCCCCGCTCCAAGTTATCAACAGGTTCAGCCTTCCTCACAAGCACCTGAGCTGCTGGAGCAGTGGGGCTTCCGCCCATTCCAGGCTATCTGGCCTCTTTATGAGGAAACATGTGGCCCAAGATACCCTTGCCATTATTCCTCTCTATCTCCTGCACTTGGGCTTGGCAGGGCAAAAGGGTGACTGCTACTGGAAGCTGGTCTTCAGAAGTCTCAGGCAGGGACAAGCCCTCGTCTCATGGGGTAGTCTCAAGAGCTACCTGTTATGGAGACCTGATTTGGTTGGGGCAGAAGTCGGACTGCTGTGTGCTGAGGAGAGGTGGAGGCTGAAGAAGTAAAGACTCCTCTTTGGGAAGGTGGAAGAGATAGATTAGACAGTAACTACAGCAGATATGGTTCAAGAGATTTGGGGCCAGGCATGGTAGCTCACACCTGTAATCTCAACACTTTGGGAGGCCAAGGCGGGTGGATCACCTGAGGTCAGGAGTTCATGACCAGCCTGGCCAATGTGGCAAAACTCCATCTCTACTAAAAATACAAAAATTAGTCAGGTATGGTGGTGCACGCCTGTGGTCCCAGCTACTCGGTAGACTGAGGCATGAGAGTCACTTGAGCCTGGGAGGCGGAGGTGGCAATTGGCAGAGATTGCGCCACTGCACTCCAGACTGGGTGACAGAGTGACTCTCTCTCAGAATATATTAATTAATTAAATAAAATAACAATGACAAATATGTAAATCTCCATCAGTTCACTCAGATGTTTACCTTTTCCTCTAAATTTGAACAGAAAGATGAAAACTATTTTTAAAATGGAAATACTAGAAATAAAAAAAATACTCTTATCAGAAATGATAAATTCAGTCAATAGGTTTGACAGTAGTGAGCACATCAGAGGATTAGTGAAACTGAAGATAGGTCAACAGAAATGATCTAAAATGAAACACAAAGAGAAAAGGAAAGGAAAAATAAAACACCAAAAAGGGAGCTTCCAGTGTCTGTGGAATAATATTAAATGGTCCAACAGAGATCTCAAGGTAGGATCAGATGAAGAGAGAGAGAGAATAGGCCAGAAAAATTTGTAGATAGATAGATAGATAGACAGATAGATAGATGGATGATAGATAAATAGACAGACAACTGATAATTTTCCAAAACTGATGGAAGGTGTGATCTAATTAATTTAAAAAGCTTACCAACTTGAGAAGGATAAATAATACAAAGCAAACTACACCTAGGCACATTATATTGAACTTCTAAAAAATAAGATGAAAAGAAAGTTAAAAGCAGCTAGAAAAAAAAGAAAGAGGATTACACGCAGGGGAACAATACAAATGGAAGTTGTGTTGTTTCTGCTTTTTCATCAGAAACAGTAGAGGTCAGAACACAGGATAAAGTCTTTAAAGCTCTGGTTTTAAGAAGCAAAGGAAAACAAAACAACAAAGCAAAATTGTCCACATATAAGGGTAAGAATTCTTATCCAGCAAAACTATTTGTCAAAAATGATGATGGAATAAAGACATTTTCAAACAAAGACTGAGAGGTCTCCAACAAACCTAAACTACAAGAAATGCTAAAATAATGTATTCATCTTAATAGGAAATAATACTCATAGAAGCTGCTGTCAGCATATAGAAATGAAGAGAGCTTCAGAGAGGATAAACATCTGGTATTTATTTTTTTAAACTTTTTAAAATTTTTAAGATACATACCCAGATACACACACACACACACACACACACACACACACACATGTTTATATTTATTTATTTTATTTTATTTTATTTTATTTTATTTTATTTTATTTTTTTGAGCAGAGTCTCACTCGTCACCAGGCGCCAGGCTGGAGTGCAGTGGCGCAACCTCGGCTCACTGCAACCTCCGCCTCCTGGGTTCAAGCAATTCTCCTGCCTCAGCCTCCCAAGTAGCTGGGACTACAGGCGCATGCCACCACGCCCAGCTAATTTTTGTTGTATTTTTAGTAGAGACGGGGTTTCACCATGTTGGCCAGGATGGTCTCGATCTCTGACCTCGTGATCCGCCCGCCTCGGTCTCCCAAAGTTTTTTTTTTTTTAAAAAAAGATCATCAACTGTTTTAGACAAAATAATAACAGTGTATTGTGGCAGTGATAGCATGTGGAAATAAATTGTATAACAAGAGGAACACATAATAAGAAGAAATAGGTGAAATGATACCCTTATAAGGGTCTTACATTGTTCATGAATTCACATATTATTTGAAGATACACCGTACTAAGTTAGAGATGCACATTGAAAAAACATTCAAAGAGGAATAGCTAATAAGTCAATATAACAGATAAAATGAAATAATAAAAATATTTGATTAATCCAAAAGGAAGCAAAAAGAAAAAAAAGGATAAGAATAGCTTGGCCCACTAGAATGTCTTGGGGAAAAAAAGTTAAGACTGTCAAGACCAAGGAAACAACTGGAACGCACATTTCTGGTAGAAATACAAAATATGTGTGCTTTGTATAACTACTTGGATGTTTCTTAATAAGGTTAAATATACATCTATGTTATTACTCAAAACTTTCCTCTTGGGTATTTTCTCAAGAGAAGTGAATACATTTGAACACAATGAGACTTGTACAAATACATTCATAATAGTCAAAATCAGGAAATGATTCAAATGTCCATTAATAGGAGAATCAATAAACAAATTGTTTCACATCCCTTACAGCTGGACACAACTCAGCAACAACAACAATGACACAAATGAACTGCTGACCACACAACCACAACATGGGTAAATCTCAAACATGTTACAGGAAAGAGTTCAGATAATAAAAGAGCACATACTATATGATTCTCTTTATACGACATTCTAGAACAGTCAAAACTAATCAATAAAGATACAATTCAGAAATTTATTACCTTCAGGAGAAAATTAACTGGAGAGAGCCATGATAGAATTCTCTAGGATGATAGAAATGTCCTATATCTTTTTTTGGATTGTGGTTACACAGATTTATACAATTGTCAAAACTCATTAAACTGATAGACTTCGAGTTGGTGCATTTTATTGTATTTGTATTTCAGTGTAAAAAATGATAATAAATCTATCTTTCCTCAGTACTATAATACCGTTAATAGGAAATTCTATTGACAAAGATGTTTGCAGAATTTTAGAGCAGTCAGAATTAAAGATTTGAAAGCAATAGTGGTAAAATGTTTTTATTTTTCAAGTCTGATTCTGAAAATACATATTGAAACTGGAAAATCACCATTAATACTGTCCTACTTGGAGCATGCTGGATGGAATCTCTCAATTCATGCATCAGGCTGAATCAATGTATAGTTTGCATTTTGTGATCAATAATACTAATTACAATGATAGCTAGCATTATTTCCCATTTTATGAGCATTATCTCATTTCATCCTTACCAAGGGCTCCTAAAGTGATGACATTTTTGTTCCCATTTTCTCAATAAGGAGCCTGAAGCTCAGCATGGCTGTGTTATTTGCCTGGGGAAAATAGCAGACATAAAATTCAAATTCAGCTCTGCCTGTGTCCACAGCTGAGTTCTTAATCACTATGTAGCACTAAAATAAAAGTATTTGGAATTTTGTCTTAAATGTAACTGAGTTAGGGAGGGATATGTGACATTTAAAGAAACCAAATGAATAGTATTTTGGGTAAAATGAAACAACTTTGTAATGTGATGGATCAGATTCTCCATCACATAAATTAATGTTTTCAAATCCATTTTTCATGATGGCACATGCCTACGCAGCCATGGCTGGAAGGGAGAAATAGCATCTGTCCTCACACAGGGATCCTTCCTTAATCAGGCTGAATAGCAAATATTCAAGAGAAGCAGGTCTCACCTTTCAAGAGACCTGACTATAAAATATACTCAGTAACTCTGGTTTCTGTCCCATCCATTAGAACTATGGCATGTGGCAGGCAAAGTGGGAAAATGTCATTTTGGGAGAGCATATTGTTATTCCCAATTAAATCAGGGTGTGGCTGAGGCAGAAGGATACTGAGTGGCTAGTTAGAAACCCCTGCCAGAGAGAAAGAGAGAAGCAGAATGGATGAAAGATGGAAGGCCGGGTTTAGTAAAAAGCAGAGGGACAAGATGTGAAGCGGGAAGTCTTGGTGGAAAGGCAGGAGGGGCTCCTCTGCCTTCTCAACTGGGCACCAGTGCTGGAATGCAGGGTCTCAGCTGGTTCGATCTGTTCTTACCTTTCTCAGCTCAAGATGTAAAGGCCTAGGGAAGGGAGTCCAAGTGGCCACATTTGGATGAAGAGGCTGCACTGAGCTTAGAGAAATGGTACCTTCGTGGTCCCACCATAACAGATCACACAGGTGTGGAGAGAGCAGCCTTCCTTCCCCAAAACTCTGTGCCACTGTTAGGAAAAGAGAATGATGCCAGTTGCCACAAGTCACAAGTGTTCACACCTGCCATGGTGGTGCAGGAGTTGGAGTGTATGTGCTTGAGCCCTGGCTATTGCATGAGTGAGTGTGTTGGGGTGGGGAGAGAGGCTAGATCCTCTCTTTTTAGGAAGTGTACTATTGATTTCAAAAAGGGATAAGCAAACATACTTTAGTATTTATCAAAGTGTGGCCAATGGACAAATTACATCAGAATTACCTGGAAAGCTTGTTTTTAAAAAGTCATTTATTTATTCATCCATTGAGCAAATATCATTGATTCCTTCTATGTGATAAGCACAGTCTTAGGAGCTAAGAGCAAAAGAGTAAACAAGGCAGACATCATTCATCATTACTAACCTCTTGGAACCTTCAGTGTCATGAGGAAAATGGTCAAAACACAAAATTCTAACGATGAAGTAAAATAACACTTGGTGGTACCTCTGTGCTTCTGCCAGATGTAGCACTTGATAAAAGGTATACAAGATAGAAGTAAAATAGTCACACATTGTAATGTTACTATAAAAGAAGCTATTTGGTTGCTAAGAAAGAGATCAACAGTGAGGGGCTTTTGGAGAAGACACCCTTTAAATGGAGTATCCAGCAAATACCTTCCTGATGCGACATTTAAATGCCTGAGCCCTATGCCAGATCCACAAAGTTAAGCCATGTGAATTAGTAGAAGATGACCACTTCCTCTCCTAAACATTCATATAAGTTAAATAGTCCTCTTGGAAGAAACAAAAGAAATACTGCTATTGAAGGGATTTCCATTTCATAAGATATAACACTTGAAAAATTGGGGGAATCTTTTCATTAGGAGATTATGCTACATTTGAATCTTCTAGGGTTCACCTCCACCTGATTCTTCTCTCCTGCCTGGGCACATGAAAAGGATATGCCAAGCCAAGTGACTGCTGCCAGCCAATGGACTGTGATGAGAAATTACATGTGTCTTCTCTGGCTTGAGGCACCTAAGACTCCAGCGCCTTATTTGTCCTTCCTCAGAGGGACTAGAAGCCATTGAGAGCTGGCAATGTCACAAGGTGGTGGAGCCTCTGTCAACCTGAGTCTCCAAGAAACTTAGGGGTGCCTTTCCACTTTCTATCAGCCCACACTTGGCAAGTATGAGTGAGAAATGAAATTGGCTTAAGCCACTGATATCATTTGTCACAGCAACATACCTGAGCACTGTCCTGACTAATAAGAGTATGAACTGTGCCTCCTTCCCCAAAACCCACTGGTTATAGAAAACAAAATAAAACAAAAACCAAAGCAATCAATTATAGGAGATCAGCCAGAATGGTGGGAAAAGATTATAGATAGATGCAAACCTTCTTGAAAGGCTGGAAGGTTTTGCAAAAGCCGTGGGAGGAGGTTATGGCTGAACGCAACCTAATCCTCTTATCTTGGGGCTAGGGATAAGGGCAGGTTACAAGGGAATGTAGAGGAGTTTATCTAAATAGCTTGTTTATTCATGTGGTCCTATGACTGACCTTTGATCATCTGGGGCGCATGACTGCTCTCTAATCAGGGGGTCGGCAATGTTAATTACGCTCTAATGGTGTTTACTTGAGACCTTTGTCATTTAATTCGTACTAAATAAATGCAAGCATCATTTTGGCTTATTGTGGCTGCTACTGACTCTGGCAGAGGTCCCCTGGCTGCACTGACTGGCAAGCCTGTGTCACTGTATGTCTTTCATCCATTGCTCGGTCAAGTCTACCACTCAGACTCAACAATCATTAAACAAAAAACACCTAGAGAGCTACTGAGATATATACTATATTGTGTTCACAACAATATCTAAACCTTATTGATCATTAAATATATGCCTCTGTGTTAAATAATTTGCCTGTGTAGCAGATTAATTTAATTAGCTGGATTGGTTAAAAGCAAGTCAAAAGCAACTTAATCTTTAGCCTATTTACTACCTCTGAGTACTGCGGTTGGATTCATTTCTTCCCACTTTGTGGATGGCATCATAGCTCCAGAAGGACCCACAGCTTTTCTGATCACCAACAGGTAATAAAAAGCTGAATTTCTTCCAATTTAAAAATTCCAGAACCTCACCCAATTTAAAATGTCCCCCAATTCTGGCTTAGGCTCCCCTAGACTTAGAAAGTGGGTAGAAGATGTATGAGTTTGGCTTTTTCACAATTTTAGTTTACATATGAGTATGTAGTTAAATTCCTGACTAAAATATCATCTAAATGCCCTCTGGGCTTAAATATTTGAGAAGTGTCATCACTTGAGAATGACAGATGATATTCAATTTGTATTCAATATCTTTAAGTAGTAATCACAAAAAGTCAAATGTTATTTTATTGTCGTCACAACTTGCAGGGGTTAGAGAAATATTGACTGCCAACTACTTTACTGAGTTTAATTTTATTACTCTTACAGAACAATTCAACAACTATGAAATGGAGATTTTATGACAACTATGAAATGGAGATTTTACATTGTTCCCCCAACGAATTTTATTTTACTATTTATGTAAAAAGTTTCTATTCGTGATTGTTTGTAATTCAAAAAGTCTCAAAAACTGAATCAACCTATAATATTTTCTGTCCTTATTATTTCAAGAAACAAGAGTATATGTTAGACTTTTGCTTCATTTTGTTATTTTTTTGGTCATGAAAATGCCATATAATTTGAAGAAGGGCACATTTGACATTAATATTCAGTAGACTCATTTTCATGAGAAAGTGTATAATAGGAAGAGGAAATAGAATAAAATATTACTCTGAGATGATGAATCATCTGATGCTACCTCCTCCGGTTGGTTTACTATTGCAGTTGTCAGTCTAGATGCTGTGGTCAGAAGGATCTTTATGTAATTTAAACACATCCTCTGTTCTCAGAAATGTGATAACCAGTTTTACATCTTTTATTTTACAAGCAAAGTGGAAGAGGCTCCTGATGGAGAGGAAATGAATGTTTAGTCTAGGCAAATACATAATCACTCTGTTAGAAACACCTCCATCCAGAAAGATAAATTAATGTACACATTTTGGCAGCATCTGCTTGAATAAAATACATGTTGAAGTAGAAATTGAATAAGATATAAGCTCTGAAATTAAAATGCAGAGATATAATTGTATCAAAATTTCTTCTTTATCCTGCTATAGCCAAAAATTACTGCACAGAAATGACCAGAGAACCTTACCCTCAGAAGATGATGCCAGTAAAAACATTCAGCACTTTGGCACTGGGCACAGTGGTTCATGCCTGTAATCCCAGCACTTTGGGAGGCTGAGGCAGGTGGGTCACTTGAGGTCAGGAGTTTGAGACCAGCCTAGCCAACATGGTGAAACCCTGTTTCTACTAAATATACATATGTATGTATGTATACAAAAATTAGCCAGGCGTGGTGGCAGGCATCTGTAATCCCAGCTACTCGGGAAGCTGAGGCAGGAGAATCACTTGAACTGGGGAGGCGAAGGTTGCAATGAGCCGAGATCACACCATTGCACTCCAGTTCTGGGTGACAGAGAAAGACTATGTCTTAAAAGAAAAAGAAAAAATAATCAGCACTTTGGGAATGATGACAGAATAGGAAGTATCAGGCTCCACTCTTCTCCTCCATAGAAAGTTCAACTAGCAGCTATCCACAGACAAGAATACCCTTTGAAAACCTCAACAAACCTCTTCCACTTTGCTTGTGAAACAGAAGATATAAAACTGGTCATCTCAGTTCTGAGAACAGAGGACATGTTTAAATTACATAAAGATCCTTCTGACCAAGGCATCTAGACTGACAACTGCAATAGTAAACTAACCAGAGGAAGGAGTTAGCATCAGATCATTCATCCTCTCAGAGTAAATTTTTTTTATTTCCTCTTCCTTTTGAAAACCTCAACCTCAATTTGGAGAAAAGCCTGAGACATCTACATCATAGGCAGAATTGAACAAATTCAAATTAGAAGTGTAAGAAGAATGAGTTTGCTGTAGCCATGCCTCTCCTGCCCCCTCCCTAAAGTCAACACAATGCCAGATGGAGAGAATTTCCCTGGGGTCACAAATTCTACAAGGGGAAAGGAGAACCAGAGGCAGTCATCTAGCTTCGCTAGCATTCTGAGGCACTTCCCAGGAAGCCTACTCTCCTCTCATCTCATGGGAACCACTAAGGGAAATAGCATGACTTGACTGCTCAGGGGTCAAGTAGAAACAAAGAAAGTGACTAGCACATGGATCTCGGTGGTACCTCTGTGTTTCTGCCAGATGTAGCACGTGATAAAAGGTATCAGCCAACCTCATAGTGTACCACACAGAGCTGAGCTGCTTGCCTTCAGAAGCATGGTAGGAAGCGCAATCCTGCTTGAGCCCCCACTCTGCTAGTTTTCCCACTCGGCCTCATAATCTACCCCAATGAACCATCCAGAGAGGGAGATTCCTACCTTCATGAATTTCAGAGAAGCAAAGGGCCTAGAATGGCTTGACCTGGGAAGATAAGTAGTGGCTCAACATAGCCAAAAACCTGACCCAACAACCTGATGTAGGTAGGGAAATTCCTACTTCCATGGATTTTTAAGAACTCTAGAGGCCAGTCCTGCTTGATCCAGTAGGTCAAGCAGCTACTCAACTCACTCAAAAGCCCACCCCACAGCTCCAGCTAGACAAGGACACAATCCTCAACTTCATATCTCTAAGAAACATAACCCCAGGTTCTGCTTGTCCAGAGAAGTGACCCTTTCTAAACTTGAAGCCCAACCTGCAGCCCTGTCCAGCTGAAGATTCCAAATACTGGACTTGTCCAGCCAGGAAATACATCTTGTGACAGGGCTGACCAGAGACCATCACAGTACCTAGCCAGCAGCTCTGCCTAATAGTAGAGCCAGCCGGTGGTCTCACTGGTCAGTGGAGCCCATTGGACATCAGAGTAGTAGTCCCATTGGACATCAGAGCAAAGGCAGTGGCCCAACCATCCAGAGAACCCACAACAAGTTCTGCCTGTCTGGGGTCATCAGCGGCAAGCCCTTCCAAGAATCATGGGCTAGACTAAGTAGGGAAACTCTATCCCCACAAGAGGACATCTGCAAATGCCAGAAAAGGGGCTTGTTTCTTCAAATGCACAGACAATAACACAAGAGCACAAGGATTACAAAGAATCAGAGAATCATCCCACCTCCAAAAGAAACTTAAAAAGCTGCAATAATGGATGCTTCCCAAAATAAAGATCTATGAAATGACTGACAAATAATTCAGAATAATATTCATAAAGAAGTTCAGCAAACTAAAAGAATATAGAGAAAGGTTAGTGAAATTTAGAAAATAATATGCAAAAGAGTGAGAAGATTCACCAAGATACAGAAACAATAATAAAGAACCAGATAGAAATCCTAGTGATAAGGAAAACAATGACTAAACTGAAAAATTTAATAGAAAACTTCTATAATAGACTCAGTCTAGCAGAAGAAAGAATTCATAAGCAGGGAAACAGAACATTTGAAATTATCCAGTCAGAGGAGCAAACAGACAAAAGAATGAGTAAAGCCTATGGAAATCATGGGACACCATCAAGAGACCAAACCTGTGTGTAATAGGAGTATCCTATGGAAATTATGAGACACCATCAAGAGACCAAACCTGTGTGTAACAGGAGTTTCAGGAGAAGAAAGAGGAAAATTGCCAGAAGGCATATTTAAAGAAATAATAGATGGAAATTTCCATAATCTAGGGTAGATACCAATGCCTAGGTATGAGAAGCAGAAGTCTCCAAACAAATTCAACCAAAAGACAAATGTACCAAGACATACAATAAAAATAATAATAAATAAATCAAAAAGAGGGCGGGGTACAGTAGCTCAAGCCCAGGAGGTTGAGGCTACAGTGAGCCATGATTACACCTCTGCATGCCAGTTACGGTGACAGAGCTAGACCCACTCTCGAAGAAAAAAAAAAATAGAAAAACCACAGTAAAAAGAAAATCTGAAAAATTCTGAAAGCAGCAACAGAGAAGAAGCATATCACATATAAAAGAGTGTCAATGTGACTATCAGCAAATTTCTCAGCAGAAACCTTACAGGCCAGGAGAAAATGGAATAATATTTTCAAAGTGCTGAAGAAAAAATAAAAAAGCCAAACTTCAAACCAAGAATACTTTATCCATCAAAGCTATTCTTCAGAAATGGAGAAAGATTTTTCCCAAACATGCAAAAGTTGAGTGAGTTCATCACTACCAGATGTGTCTTATAAGAAATGTTAATGTTAAAGGGAGTTCTTCAAGCTGAAAGAAAAGCATACTAATGATTAATACAAAAACATTTGAAAGTATAAAACACACTAGTAGCTGCAATTACACAGTCAGATTTAGAATACTCATACTGTAACAATGATGCTTAAATTACTTATACCTTTATTATACAGGCTAAAAGATAAAACTATTTTTAAAACTAAAATGATTTACTAAGGATTATACAGTATAGAAAGATGTAAATTGTGGCAGTAAAAGATCAAAATGTGGTGGGAGTTTAATGTAGACTTTGTTATGGCACTCAAAGTTAATTTGTTATCAGCTTACAATAACCTGTTATATCTATAATTGGGTTTATGTAAGCCTCACTATAACCACAAAACGAAAACCTATAATAGATGCACTAAAAGTAAAACGTAATAAATCAGAACAACACTAGAGAAAATTACTTAACCACAAAGGAAGATAGTAAGAGAGAAGAAAAGAAGAAAAGATCTACAAGACAACTGGAAAATGATTAACAAAATGATACTAATAAGTCCTTACCGATCAATAATTATATGAAGGTAAATTAATTAAATTCTCCAATTAAAAGATATAAAGTGGCTAACCAATAAACAAGCAAGATCCAAATATATGCTGCCTACATGAGACCTACTTCACCTATCAGAACACACAGACTGGAAGTGAAGAAACAGAAATAGATTTTCCATGCAAATGAAAACCAAAAAAGAGCAGAACTAACTATATTTAGATTAGATAAAATAGAATCAAATTAAAAGCTGTAAAAAGAGACAAAGAAGGTCATCACATAATAATAAAATGAGTCAATTCAGCAAGATAATGTAACAATTGTAAATATATGCGTATCCAACATCAGAAGACCTAAATACAAATGCCTCTTAACTTGCAATGGAGTTACAACAAACCCATAATACACTGAAATACTGTAAGTTGAAAGTGTGTTTTAAACTTACAATATTTTCCATCATTAGTTAGGGAGTATATTGAATGTGAATCACTTACACACCATCATAATGTCAAAAAACTGTTAAGTTATATCATTGTACATCAGGGATGGTCTGTATACAAAGCAAATACTAACAGATTTGAAGGGACAGGCTTATTGAAATACAACAATAGCAGTAGACTTCAACACCCCACTTGCAGTAATGGACTGATCATCCAGACAGAAAATTAACAAAGAAACATTGAATTTAAACTGCACTCTAGACCAAATGGACTTAACAGACATTTACAGAACATTCCATCCAACAGCTGCAGAATATGCATTCTTCCTAACTGCACATGCAACATTATTCAGGATAGATTATATATTAGGCCACAAAACAAGTCTTAAAAAATTTAAGAAGATTGAAATTATATATTTTCTTCTGTCCACAATAGTATAAAACTAGAAATTAATAGAAGGGGAGAACTTCAGAAATTTTACAAATACAGGGAAATTAAACAACATGCTCTTGAACAACCAATGGGACAATGAAAACTTAAAAGGGAAATTTAAAAATGTCTTCAAACAAATGAAAATGGAAACACAACATACCAAAACCTATAAGATACAGTAAAAGCAGCTCTAGGAGGGAAGCTTATAGCAATAAATTCCTATATCAGTAAAGAAAAGAGATTTCAAATAAACAACCTAACATTGTACTTCAAAAAACTGGAAAAAAGTAAACCCAAAATTAAGAGAAAAAGGCAAAAAATGAAGATATGAGCAGATATAAATAAAACAGATGAAAAATTATGCAAGAGATCAATGAAATTAATAGTTTGTTATTTGAAAACACAAAATTGGCAAACCTTAGTCAAAATAACTACGAAAAAAGAGAGAAGGCTCAAATAAATAAAATCGGAGATAAAAAGGAAACATTACAACTATACCACAGAAATTCAAAGGATAATAAGAAACTATTATGAACAATTACATACCAACAAATTGGATAATCTAGAAGTGAATAAATTTCTGTACCCATACAACCTACCAAGATTGAATCATGAAGAAATAGAAAGTCTGAATAGACTAACAATGCATAATGAAACTGAATCAGTGATTAAAAAAAAAAATGTCTCCCATCAAAGAAAAGGCCAGGACCTTATAGAAGCCAGAATTCACTGCTGAAGTCTACAAAACATTTCAAGTAAAACTAATACAATTCTTCTCACACTATCTCAAAAGATTAAAGATGAATGAATACTTTATTCAAACTCACTCTATGAGGCCAGAATTACCCTGATACTAAAACCTAACAAGGACACAATGATACAAGAAAATTATTGGCCAATATCCCTGATGAACATAGATGCAAACATTTTCAACAAAATACAGTCATGCAACCCTTAACAACAAGGACATGTTCTGAGAAGTATGTAGTTCAATGATTTCATTTTCATGCAAACATCATAAAGTATACTTAAACACCTAGATGGTATAACTCACTACATACCTAGGCTACACAATATAGTCTATTGCGCCTAGGTGAAAAATATGCAAAGAATGTTACTGTAATAAACACTGTAGGTAACTGTAACACAATGGTACATATTTGTGTATCTAAACATAAAAAGGTACAGTAAAAGTATGATATTATAGTCTTATAGGACCACTGTCATATATGTAGTCTATCATGGACTGGAACATTGTTATGCAATACATGACTACAAGCAAACCAAATTCCAAAGCACATTAAAAAGATTATTTCCCATGAACAAGAGGATTCATCCAAGGGATGCAAAGGTAGTTCAATATATGCAAATCAATAAACATGATACACCACATTAAGAGAATGAAGCACAAAAACCACGTTTATTTCAATAGATGCAGAAACAGCATTTGGCAAAACTCAACATTCTTCATTCATAAAAACATTCTTCATTCATAAAAACTCTAATCAAACTAGATATAGAAAGAACATATCTCAAAAGAAAAAAGATCATTAATGACAAATCCACAGTTAATATCATACCAAATGGAGACAAGCTAGAAGTTTTTCCTCTAAGACCTAGAACAAAACAAGAATGCTCACTTTTATCACTTCTATTTAACATAGTACTAAAAGTCTTGACCAGAGCAAGAGAAATCCCTTTTGTTTCTTTCTCTTAGGCATGAGAGACGGAAAGGCATAAGAGATTGGAAAGGATGAAGTTATTTTTTCCATGTTTTCAGATGACATAATCTTATATATGGAAAATTCTAAAGACTCCACTGAAAACCTACTAGCACTAATGAACAAATTTAGTAAAGTTACAGGATACAAAATGGACATACAAATTCAGTAGCATTTCTATACACTAATAGCATATTATCTAAAAAAGAGATCAAGAAAGCAATTTATTTATAATAGCTATCAAAAAATACTTAGGAATAAATTTATCCAACAAGGTGAAAGATCTTTACACTGAAAACTATTAAACATTAAAGAAAGAAAGTGAGAAAGACAAATAAATAGAAAGATGTGTCAAATTTACAGATTAGGTAAGTCAATATTGTTAAAATATCCATGGTTTCCCCCAAAACCTACAGATTCAATGCAATTCCAATTAAAATACTGATAACTTTTTTTCACAGAAATAGAAAAAATAATCCAAAATTCTGTGTGGAACCTCAAAAGGTCCTGAATAGTCAAAGAAATTTTGAAATAACAAAACTGTAGGGATCAAACTACCTGAGTTCAAAATATACTACAAAGTTATACTAACCCAAACAACATGGTACTGGCATTAAAACAGATAAATGGACAAATGTACTTGAATAGAGAAGACCAAGAAATAAATCCACACATCTACAGCCAACTGATTTTTGACAAAGGTGCCAAGAATACACAATAGAGAAAGCAAAGTTTTCAATAAATGATACTGGAAAAATTGAATATCCACATGCAGAAGAATGAAATTGGACCCTTTTACTCTATTAAAAATTCAACTCAAAATGACTTAAATAGTTAAATATAAGACCCTAAACTATGAAACTTCCAGAAGAAAACATAGGGGAAAATCTCCATGACCTTGGTCTATGCAAAGACTTTTTGGATAAGGCCTTGAAAGCATAGGCAACAAAACCAAAAACAGACAAATGGGGTTACAACAAACTTAAAAGTTTCTGCACAGCAAAAGATACAATCAACAGAGTGAAGAGACAATCCACTGAATGGGAGAAGCTATTTGCAAATCATTCTCTGAACAAGAAGTTGATACTCAAAATGTACAAGGAACTTAAACTACTCAATAACAACAACAACAACAACAAAAAACAAAACTAGATGCCCATCTACAGTGGATTAGATAATGTGGTACATATACAACACGGAATACCATACTGCCATAAAAAGAATAAAATCATGTTCTTTGCAGCAACATGGATGCAGCTGGTGGACATTATTTCAAGCGAATTAATGCAGAAACAGAAAATCAAGTAGCACATGTTCTTACTTATAAGTGGGAGCTAAACAGTGGGTACACAGGGACATAAAAATGGAAAAAATAAACTCTTGGGACTCCAAAAGGGTAGGGAAAGAGTTGGAAAACTACCTGTTATGCACTTCATTCACTATTTGGGTGATAGGTTCAATAAAATCCCAAACTCCAGCATTATGCAATGTATTCATGTAAAAAATCTGTACATGTTATAGTAATCCAAACAGCATGCTACTGGCATTAAAACAGATAAATAGACAAATGGACTTGAATAGAGAAGATCCAGAAATAAATCACACATCTATAGCCAACTGATTTTTGACAAAGGTGCCAAGAACACACAATGGAGAAAATAAAGTTTTCAATAAATGGTACTGGCAAAATTGGAATGAAATCAGACTCTTATCTTTTATTCTATTAAAAATTCAACTCAAAATGAATTAAAGAGTTAAATGTAAGACCCTAAACTATGAAACTCAAATCTAAACGTTTTTTAATGGGCCAAGGACTTGAGTAGACCTTTCTCAAAAGAATGGACAACAGATATATAAAAAAATGTTCAACATCATTTATCATCAGAGAATTGCAAATTAAAACCACAATAAGAGTTTATACAACATCTGTTAGATTGGCTATTATCAAAAAGATGAAAGATGACAGGTATTGAGAACGTGAAGAAAAGGAAACACTTACACACTGTTTGTCATATTATAAATTCATAGACCATTTTGGAAAATAGTATGGGGAGTTCTTAAAATGCTAAAAATAGAATTACCATGTGATCCAGCAATCCCTTTACTGGGTATATATTCTAAAGAATTGAAATCATTCTACATAAGAAATGTCTGTACTCCCATATTCATTGCAGCATTATTAATAATAGCCAAGATTCATCCATTTGTAATCTATTCATCTATTGATGGATACTTAGGGAAAAAAGGATGAATAGATATTAAAATGTGTTATATAAGAACAATAGAAAACTATTCAGCGACACAACAAACCAAATCCTGTAACTTGCTACAACATGAATAAACCTAGAGGACATTATGTTAAGTGACATTAAACTAGGCACCGAGAGACAAATACCACAGGATCTCACTTAAACATGGAATCTAAAAAAGTTGATCTTGTAGAAAGAGAGTAGAATGGTGCTTACCAGAGGATGGGGATGGGGGTAGAGGGAGAGAGGGAAGATGTTAGTCAACAGATACTAGGTTACAGTTGGATGGGAGGAATGGAATTCTAGTGTTCTATTGCACAGTAAAGGGACTATAGTTAATAATAACACAGTGTACAATTCAAAATAGCTAGAAAAGAGGACTTTGAACATTCTTGCCACAAAGAAATGATAAATGTTTGAGGGAACAAATATGTTGATTACCCAGATTGATCATTAGAAAATGTACACACATATTGAAACATGTTGTACCCCCATAAATATGTACAATCATTATTTATGAAATAAAATTTAAATAAAACTTATGAAAAAAGAAAAACTCAACACTTCACATTGGTATTCTGTGGCCAACAGAGGTCTAAGATATAATGTGGATTTTTCTTCTTTTAGAAGGAGTTGGCCACTGAATACCAATGTGAAGTGTTGAGTTTTTTGAGCAAAGGTTACTGTCCACTTCCATTCAGCTGAAGACATGCTCTTATAAGTAAGTCTAAGATATAATGTGGATTTTTCTTTTCTTTTATTGTTACATCTTTTGGGCTTCAGTTATTTTTAACTACCTTTTCCCCTGTGGAAAGGACTTCCTTAAGTAGAAGTTCTAATTAACTAAACTAAAGTTTTAATAGAACTAAAATAAAACAGTTTTTTATTTAAGATTATTTTGTTTGATAAAACTAAACGTTAAACCGAAAGTTTTAATGAAAACAATAACTGAAAGACATTTGGGGGATATTTCTCAAAGGTTGGGGGGACTCATTGAAAAAGTATGTGCATCTTTTGGCCAAGTTTGAATGTCCTCATGCCCTCATGTAAACTCAGTGAAAATAAAAATGATATTTTTTATTGTGATTATTATATTTTCAGTGGATTTGTATTTGTGTAAATAAAGAGATATTCCCCAGCTGACAAGTACTAAAGCTGAACGTAGCAATCTTAGCTTTGTTAAATTTTGTTTTGATATTCACTACTGAAAATAATCGACTTTAAAAAATACTACATCAAAGTCAAATGAACACATCCATCAGTATTTCCAACAGGCATGCTGTTGATAGCTTTCCTTCTGGGAATATCTTGCCCCTGAGCTCAATAAGGGACACTGTTTTCTGTGATAAATCAAGGCAGGGTGTAACACCACACTGTGACTCACAGCCTCAGGAGCCTAAACACAAATATCACATGGGGAAAGGTGTGCAGCATGCCCGAGGGACCCATGATGAGCAGACAGTCTCCAAAGGGGCAGGGGGGCAGGGTGAGGACGGGGATTCAGACGTATGCCTCATGATGGAAACTCTCCCTAGCCATTGTGCTCCTGCTGGTGACCTCTAACCTAGGTTAAGGGAGGGACTTAGCCCCTGCCCCCAACCCTATGCTCCAGCCTTTCCTGCTCCCCTCTCCTCCCTAAAACCTGTGGTCCAGAGGCTGCATCTTGTGCTCAGAGACCTGGGCTCTGCTCAGGTTCACCCACCTACAGCTGTTGCGCCCCCAGCAGGTGATGTCAGGTCTCTTGGCCCTTCTTTCCTAACTTGTATCACAGAGATGATGCCAGTTTCCACTGCTTAGGGTCACTATGAAAATCAAGGGGGAGGTGTGCTTAATACACACACCATCAGCACTGGGACTGACATAGATTATGTGAGGAGTGGTAATTATTAACTGTTGGTTTATCTATAGGCGCTTTAAATATGTATTGACCTCCTACTATGTGGGGGGGCTAGGGGACAGAGAAGAACCAGACAATGCTATCCCCTCAGGGAGACCACAGCTTCTGAGTGGAAGCCATGTCTAATACAATTCCTCTTACTATTTGGACACAAGTCATCAGACACCATTTCAGGGCATGTATCTCATTTCCTTCCTCAGTCTGCCACCCACCCTCTGCATCCCACCCAGGATGTCACAGCTGCTTGTCTCTCTCTAAAAATGCAATTGCACTTCCAGAGAGAAAATCTTTGATCCATAGGCTTTCTCTCCTCTTAGAGTTCTATGGGAATTATGATAAGTAGTTATTGGAATTGCATACAGTGGGAGAGGGACAAATTAGCAAGGATCCGCTTCAATAAGTGCCTGACCAATGCTTGTTGATTGGATTTTAAAAATACTCTCACAGAGGAAGTTTTGCTCCTAACAGCATTTATCCCATGTCAAAAATCATCAGGAACCAGTGACACAGCAATCAAACAGCAAGTAAATGTCCAGCCCCAACCAATGCCCCTGCTCCATGTGCTAAAGGAACAAAAGAATGCTTTCTGAGAGTGTCTTCAGCTGAATGAAAGTGGACAATAACCTTTGGAATTTTGCTGCCTGGTGACAAAATTTTTAAATGAATTCTGCCTCTGGGAAGTGGAAGTCCTCAGAGTCCTCATTACTTTATGCTACAAAAATATAAGTGCCCACAGAATGAGAAATGAGCAAAGAGGCAGGTTGGCAGTGAGGATGGCATGGGATTGGAGGTGAATATAAGTAAGTAGATAAGTAGCTAACATCATTTCACCAGTGGGAGCCCAGTACGTTTGGAAGCTGAACACCCACATGCTCAGATCTCTTCTTGAGATATAGGGGGAGATGTGCACACCAAAATGACACAAGCTTCCTTTAGCCTTTGAGAGGCGCTTGGTGTCCAGAAGACAGTATGTGGTTTTCTCTAGTGATCGCCATCCTCAGTGAATCCACCAAGAGCCATCTCACTGCACTGACAGGAGTCGTTAAGGGCTCTCAGCAAGCCTGCAGGGAGTCAGCTGCCCTATCCTGCATGCTGAGAATTGCCTGATTACAATATCTTTCTTTCTTTATTTTAAAGGAAATGTATCCAGTATATTAACATCCCAGAGAGAAAATAAGCATATTAAGGGCTATTTTGAAAGTCCAGTAAAAAGAAACCTCTTAATATAGTGTTTTTCAATTTATTTGAGCATAGAATCTTGTTTGGTTAAGTGTGTATAAGCATCCATTAACACCTCACTTCTAGAACACACTTTGTGGGAAAATCCTAGCCTAGATGATCTGTAGCCTTCAGGGCTTCCAAGATTCTCTGCCTAGAAGAAACAGCCAGGAGAGGGAACTGTCCATGGTCCCACCATGTGTGGGTTTGAACTTGCTATAGCCCATTACACTCACCTGTCTAACCCATCCATCACCTTCTGAATGGTCATCCTGAGGATCACTCACAATGGCCTACCTGGCATAGAATCCTATACAAACTGGAATTCTAGCCCTAAAGTGCTCCCTAGCACCTGTTGGATACAACCTCATTATTGTATAGATGAGCAAACATCCAGAAAGAGGAAGTAAATTGGTGGCTAAAGCAGAAAGGAAATTTGGGTTTCCTGACTTTCATTCAAGTGCTACTCTGACTGTTCTATTCTTTCACCCATTATCTGCCTCTTGTCTACCTTGTTTGGAGACTAGAAATCCTGGTTTCACAGATAACCTCATATCACCAGATTAAGTCTAATGTGCACCTTGTCATTTCTTCTCCAAAGCCAGCTCCATTTCAATTCCAGTCCCAGATTCTACTCTCCAGTAATTAGCACCATCATATTTCCCATTAAATATATTTAGAACATAAGAGCACTCTGGGACCCCTCTCATCCCTAATCTCCACTTAAGCACTCTGTGAGTGCCTCTTATGCGTTGAGCCTGGACCAGGTACTGGGAATGCAATGGTCAGTAGAAATGACTCAGTTCCTGCCCTCATGGAGATTGCAGCCTGACAGACAACACAGACCTTCCCTGTCCTTCAGCTCTGCACCTGTAGCTCATTGCCAAGTCCTGCTGTGCCTCCTGTAAAACCCATTTCTCTTATAGACCTGAGTCTTCCTCTTATCACTGGGAAGGGCCCTCGTCACATCAAGTCTATAGTGGTGGGAAAGAGATTTTTTTTTTTTGAGACAGAAGAGTCTTACTCTGTCACCCAAGCTGGAGTGCACTGGCACAATCTTGGCTCACTGCAACCTCCACCTCCTGGGTTCAAGTGATTCTCCTGCCTCAGCTTCCTGAGTAGCTGGGATTACAGGCATACACCACCATACCTCGCTAATTTTTGTATTTTTAGTAGAAACAGGGTTTCACCATGTTGGCCAGGCTGGTCTTGAACTCCTAACCTCAAGTGGTTGGCCTACCTCGGCCTCCCAGAGTACTGGTATTACAGGCGTGAGCCACCATGGCTGGTCGGTGGAAGGAAATTCTAACAGGTCATTCTGCCCTGTCCCGTGAAAACAGCATTAATGTTGTCAGGAGACCAAATTCATGTAACATGTGATTAGTCAATGAGTTATCTCTACTGCTTAGGAAGAGTGTCAGCAATGATGTACTCATTCCAATGCATCATTCTTGTGTGTCTGCAATGCATTGTACCAAGTCTCTGCTTAAAAATCATGTTTTTTGAAGTTGTCATTCTTTTCTGTTTTTAAAGTTGTCATTCTTGTCTCACTTGTAAGACCTTTACAAATATGTTCAATAATTGGTCATCATTTGTCTTTTTCTTACAGATCTCTGGTTGAGAAATTACTTAGAAGTTAATTAGCTTCCACTCCTGGGTGGTCCAATATTTGATGGTAAAGCTATCTCAGTATCTCCCATATTCCTTACAACAGTGGGCATGGCGCTAACTCTGAATAGATGCTCAAATACTCACCCTTTGGCTGATGTGCTTTGTTAAGGCATTGACACTGATGTGATAAGATGTAAAAATACTCAAAAGCCAAAATATACAATACGGAGGATGAATTTCAAGCAGAATAAATGACATTTGCCAAAGTCTTACAAGTGAGACAAGAATGACAACTTTAAAAAACATGATTTTAAGAACACACTTGGTACAATGCACTGCAGACATACAAGAATGATGCATTGGAATGAGTTCCTCACTGTTGATGCTCTTCCTGAGCAGTAGAGATAACTCATTGATCATGTGTTACATGAATTTGGTCTCCCAACAACTTTGATGTTGTCTCCACAGGAGAGGGTAGAATTATTTCCAGTGTCCTTCTTTTTCTTTGGGAGAAACATACAGCCAAGGTAGACAAGTGGAAGTAAATGTTGCTCTGATCTAAGAAGATATGGAAGGAAACTCACCAGTCTGAGAGGTTTAAATCTTGGGTTCTAAAACTTCTCTTCTTAGAAGTTGCATGACATTCAGCAAAACCCTTGGCCTACTGGCTATGGGTTAGTAGACTAGAAATCATAGCATTTGCTTGCCCATCTCAGGAAGGTTTTCTTTTATCTTTTTTTTTTTTTTTTTTTTTTTTTGGGTTTGTTTTGTTTTTTGAGACAGAGTCTTACTCTGTCACCCAGAGTAAGACTCCACCCAGGCTGAAGTACAGTGGCGCGATTTCAGCTCACTGCAACCTCTGCCTCCTGGATTCAAGCAATTCTCCTGGCTTAGCCTCTCAAGCATCTGGGATTACAGGCACCCACTATCATGCCCAGTTAATTTTTGTATTTTTAGTAGAAATGGGGTTTCGCCATGTTAGCAAGGCTGGTCTCAAACTCCTGACCTCAGGCGATCCGCCCACCTCAGCCTCCCAAAGTGCTGGGATTATAGGCATGAGCCACTGCGCCCAGCCAGGAAGCTATATTTGACATATTTATATACTAATTCATGCACCCCCTTTTGTTCAATCAGTATATATTAAGCACCAACTGTGTACCTGGCACTGTAATTGCCCATTGGGTTCTTCCTCCCTATTGCACAGACAAAACTGATTCACTGTAGTGCAGTAGAGAGTTGTGTTAACACAAGGCTGGCCACACAGGAGACAGAGTTATTGCACATTGGGAAGTCACTCCGGCTGCAATGAGAAAATGAATGGGGTTGGGGGAGGAGGTCACAACTGGGCCTGGCCTAGGAAAGGAGGGGAGGAGCCATGGGTGGAGATAGAAGCATAAGGAAGTGGCCAGCAACAGGTTTGTTTATGGAAACAGCTTATAGAATGAGCATGACAATATTTTGGAAACTATAAGCCATGACTTTTATTGTGCTCTTAACATAAAGATGTTTTTTTTAAACTACAAGCCATGAATTTTGGAAACTATAAGCCATGAATTTTACTGTGCTCTTAACATAAAGATGGTTCAAGCATACACTCTTCCAGGACAGGAACTCTGTGTTATTCACCAGACGAAATGCCAAGCCAGCTCCAGGATTTAGGGCAGGGGCAGCTGTGAGTCTATGGAGCTAGAATGCAGGCTGCTTTTCCTCTGGAGGCTTCCCCCAGACCTCTGCACCCTCTTGAATTCTGATTCCTCCCACACATTGGACGTGCCTTCCTCGTGGGCTCTGGAGACCCCTTCAAATGCATCTAGAAGAAACACAGGAGCAGGTACCAGCACAAAACAGGCCTCTCTCTGCAAATGGGATTCTGACAAATCTTTTACTTCCCTTAAAAGAGTCTTTAAAACATTTCTTTGTAATGGTCACTACAATACAAGGCCCACTAGGCATGTATTTGCCTCCTTCTGGACCTTCCTGGGCAGGGCTCAGATGGGGAATGTAAGACAGAGAGAGAGAAGAGAGAGAAGGGGTGACAGAGAGAGAGAGAGAGAGAAAGAGAGAGGGAGAGAGAAAGAGAGAGAGAGTCTATCAGGAAGCAGGGGGCTGGGGTAGTTCATAAAATGAGCCAAGCAGGCTTTGTGGGAAGCTTGAGCTTCTGTCCTCCTCACGGATAACAGACAAACTGCCTCCCAGCTGCTCTTTGTGAGTAATGCCTGTTTTGTGCCTGCCTTGGGACCGGAATCAAACAGAGTTTGTTTATGCAGGATGTACAAGGTGTCAAACCCAAGCCTTGGTCATGAGGAAGATGGCCTTCCTGACTGAGCTAGCAATCTCCAGTGACTTGAGTAATTGTCCACAGACTGAGCAGGGTGGATACTTCTAAAGATATATATGGTCCAGACTTCTGTAAGATTCATTAATGCCTCATGGCAAGTGACAGGGGAAAGTATAGAAAAATACATCCGAGCAAGATGATGGTGAAAAATCACCCTGTTTGCTGTGTTCACTGAGCCATCAGCTGAGGAGTATATTCCCTCCAATCCAAGCAATAAAACTCCCCTTCTTTTTTTTTCTTTTTTTTGATTCTGTTATACAAGGTTTTTAAAAGCATATGTCTAAGATGAAAACTAGTTGAATTGCTTTCCCTAGCCAATCATTCATTCAACAGATAATGGTTGTGTGCCTACTAGGTGTCAGGCCATGCACTGTGCCAGGGATGCCAGGTGAGTAGACAAGACAGGACAGGCCTTATCTGTAGAACACCAGCCCTATATGGCTCCCCGTTTTAGGAAAAATTAAGAGATGCAATAAGACACAACAATTTTTTTTTAAGCTATCAAATGAGTAAAAAGAAAAATCATTCTGAAAGTCCAAAGGAAATGCATCAGTCTGATTCACTCGAGATATCAAAACACCTTTTTAGAAATTTATCAGACATATTTAATGATTTATAAAATTACTTGGCCTTTTGAAACAGAAATAGAATGCCACAGGGAAGGATAAGCTCAGGAGGCAAGGGAATCAGATAAACTAAGAAGGAAATTGAAGGGTCTAATTAAAACCCGAACTGGAGGCAAGAAAGAACAAAATTTACACAAAAACTAAATATATTCAGGAAGAAAGTGAGTTGCTCTTCGAGAAAGCGTAGGAAAAGGCAAAGACACCAAAATAATAAAAGAAAAGATACAAGATGCAGAAGATAACAAATAAGACTGAGCTAAAGTGTTATCGGTTTTCCAAAGGAAGGAAAAAAACCTAAAAGTAAAATAATAAAGACATAAAAAGAAACTTTCCTGAGGTGCAAGACAGTATATATTTATATACAGAAGATTTACCATGTAACAGGTAATGTTAATAAAAATAGATTCATGTCTAGAAATATCCTGCCCTTTTTTTGAATTGCAAGAACAAATACAAAATTATACAAGTGCTTAAAACAAGAAAACAAATCAAATTAGAAATAAAAGCCAGAAGAAAAAGAGATGATCTATAATGGTTTAAAAACTGGTGTGAATTTTTTTCCCCTCTATAATGCTAAAGACTAAAACACAAAGAAGTAACAACTAAGGAGGTATGAGGACAAAGGATTGAGTCCCAGAGATTTTCCAAGGCCAAGTTGTCAGATATGTGAAAAACTAAAAGAAAGACATTACCACAAAGGCAAGAACTCAGAAAAAATATATCTTTACTTATTTGATTAAAAAAGAACACTTGAAGATATACATCAATTTTAAGCATGATAAGAATAAAAACTAAATACTTAAAATGGAAAAATCCTAGTATGAATGTGACTGTAATAAATCCTAAAACTAGCTTAAAAGTTAAATCCTAAAGAAAATCTGATTTAAAAATAAAATTTTCAAATATATTTACTGAAAGGAAAGATAAACAATAATTTTATAATGTAATCTATGTACACAATCACAATCTATATTAACAGAGGACAAGAATAGAGAGAAGGAAAAAGTATAGTAAAAAGGAAATGAAAGGCAATACTTCATTTTTGCCTTTGATCATTATAGGACCATAACTTAAAGAACGTCTGAAAAAACCTGATGGTAGCTACAAATACAATTAAAGTCAGGATGTATACCTGTCAGATGATTACAGCTGAGAAAGGAAAATAAGCATTGCTCATTCTCTCTTCTATTGCCCTATTTTATTTTTCTGAATATATTTTTGCCCACCTTCCTCCATTCGAATGTGAGCTCCTTGAGAAGAGTGCATTTGTTTTATCTACTGCTCAACCACCATATATACAGAAGCAAAAAATATATACACATTTGTTTCTTTTCAGTTACTTTTTAAAAAAAATTTTGTTTTTGTTTTTGTTTTGAGACAGAGTCTTGCTCTGTAGCCTAAACTGGAGTGCAATGGTGCAATCTCAGCTCACTGCAGCCTCTGCCTCCTGGGTTCCAAGGATTCTCCTGCCTCATCCTCCTGAGTAGCTGGGATTGCAGGCAGGTGCCACCATGTCCAGCTAATTTTTGTATTTTTAGTAGAGACAGGGTTTCACCATGTTGGTCAGGCTCGAACTCCTGACCTTATGATCTGTCCACCTCGGCCTCCTAAAGTGCTAGGATTACACATGTGAGGTACCATGCCCAGCCCAAGTTACATACTTTTATGGAGGCAAATGTATCACTTTTACCTTATTTCTTTCATTGCTTTAATAATAGTCTTTTTAAACTGGAAGAAAAATTAGTCATTACGGTTCTATTCCAGTATTTTCATGATTTCAATTTTTAAGATTGAATTCATTATTCCATATAGAATTTATTCTGCTGATATACTATGAGGTTAGGCTTTTCCAGGACTATTTGTTCAATAATCATTCCCCCACTGATGTGTGATTTTTTTTTAATTTTACTGGCTTTAACTCTTAACCTTGATGTGATACATTTTTTATCATTCAATACATTATATATATTACGATCTTTCCCTTGGCTGTCTTTTCTATTTCTTTACTTTGTTGGCTTATTTTTGCATCAAGCCACACTATTACTGCTTTTATATATTTAAAATATATGCCACTGTTAGAAATAACAAGACCTAATCTGTTTCACATTTATTTATAATATTAAATAAAACACAGCAGTGTTTATTTGTATAGAAACATATGAAGAAATCTAAACAACTAATGATAGAAATGATTAATAAAAATATAGTATAGTCATGCAATAGACTATAGGTTGAGCATCCCAAATCTAATAATTCAAAATTTTGAAATGACTGAAAGTCTGAAACTTTTTGAGCACTGACAATGCTCCAAAGGCCATTTCGGATTTTTCAATTAGGGATGTTGACCCAGGAAATATAATGCAAATATTTCAAAATACAAAAAAAATCAAAATCTCAAATACTTCTGTTCATAAGCATTTCAGATAAGGGATATCTAATGTGTACTATGCATCAAACAAGTCAAAGCTAATGGCCATATATGCATTAACATCTGTACACATGAACATACTTAAAATGGACATCATTTCCCTGGTTTAGAAATAGCCCTATTCTAAGAACAATGCTTTCGTAATCCACACTGGCAACCACCATGAGACAGCCCTATGATACATTAAAAATCTTATTTCTGGAACATGTTTAATGACTTAGAAGAATGTCTATGACACAATAAGTAAAAAATCAAACCAGAAAACTGAAAATGCAAACTGAGTCCAGTTTTAAAATCTCTGTTTGCATATTTTAAAGGCTAAAAAGAAAAGGGAACAAAATACTGAAAGGCTTATAATGTAATGCAATTAATTTTTCTTTTTACTTTTTTTAGTTTAAAAAATTTCCTCCATATATTATACTTTCATATTAAACTGTTAAACTACCATATTAAACTACCATATTAAAATAAAACACCACAGGGAGAAGAGGTCAAGGTGCTTATTTTGAGACATACAACAAACTAGGCCACAGCCTGGGAGCCACAAAATGGCTCAGGATGCTCCCCGTGGCCAGTGCTAGCCTCACTCTGGGTTAACCCCAGACAAATGTTATCAAGTCTCTGATAATTGAGGATTCCTGAATCCTCTGACCTGTGCACACTCTTTCTGGCCAGGGTCTCAACCATGCTCATGTTGTGACCTCACAATCTGTGGCCTTTGCCCCACACATTGAAGGATATGCTATGTGGAATGGCCCTGTTAGTGTCCCCATGAATAGATTTTAAGGGAAATGTTTTGCTGATGTTTTCACTTCATTGCGACCCTACTGCTGTCATCAAGTTAAGCCACTGCTTGCCTTGATAAAGCCTTTCAATCCATAAATCTCACCATATCCAGGAGAAAGTTGGGAAGGAAGAGGGTATTTCAGGTCTCAGGGTCTTTTCCAATTGTTTTCTGTGATCTGGGAAAACAGCCAGGTAAATAATTTCCAATTCATTCTCTTTTCCTTCCTGACTGCTGTTTACCTTGTTCTTTTACTTCATGGGCTATTGTTTGGGTTTTAGTTTTGTTTTGTTTTAAATAGGGATTTGGTTTCCAGTTTCCATGGTCTTTACAGAGACTAAATCCACATTTGTGATGTAGACTATGGGCTACTTGCTCCTTGGATAAATAAAGGCAGGTCATCTAGGAACCTCCTCTTCTCTATGGAAGTGAACAAAACAAGGCATTGGTAATGTGTAAGAACTAGGTGATCTGGCACAGCTGTAGAACACCAAGAAACATTTCCATGAATGTGACTTCATCTGATTTTTACAAGGGCCCTCTGAGGCATCATCTCCATTTTGGAGGCAAAGAAACCAAGCTCAAATTTGCTTGCAGTTACAAGATGGGTAAAGGACAAGGCCAGGGACTCAGGTCTTCCGAATTCCCTTTCCACTATTAAATTATATTCTTGGCAGCAAGTAGCTATTTCTGAGTTAAATTTATTTCTAAGGGGGCCACCTTATAAATCCTAGAATGAATGTTCACTCAAAATTGATCCATATTTTCAAGACCCTGGTATTAGAGGCGATGGAGAAGTTATAAATGCTGCTCATCAGAGTCCAGGCAGAAAGAAAGAAAATTCCAAATTGGCAGTGTTTGACATGAACATGAATCTAAATTTTGAGTTTGTTCCAGGGTTGCTGGAACATTGCTATAGCAAATATCCAATGTAATCATGGGTAAATTTCATCTACAGAATTGTATAGTTCATGAAGAGGCTATTAAAGATCAAAACCTAAACCAAATCGGAACACAGACATATAATTCATTATTAAAATAAGAATTTAAAAAAGAAGGGATTCAAATATATACTTGGCATATCTTATGGGCAGATGGTGTTGGGGAGATGATGTTGGTATTGGGATTCTTCTTAAAGGCACTTAAAACTAAATGACCTCATCAGTAGACCTGTAATAGACTATCTAAGCTGTGTAACTTGATATTTTACATTTTCTACCAATCCTGGCATACACATGTACATACAAATTATACATTTGCTGTCCTTATGAGTTGTATTCATAATTACTCATTAATAGCAAATATATTGAGGAATAAAACAGTACTTAATTTTACACTGTATCATGTTTGTTCAAGTTTATTTAACATAAACAAATCAAAGCTTATGGCTATAGCTAAATTAGTATCCATACACATGAACGTATTTAAAATGAACACCAACTCCCTGGTTTGGAAACACCCCTGCTCACAGAATATTCCTCTCACCATCTACCTGGTTGTCATGGCAAGAACATCCTGTGAGGCAGTATTCCACTCTGTTTTCTGTTGCTATAACAGAATACCATGAACTGAGTAATCTATAAAAAACAGAGGTTTATTTAGCTCATGATTCTGGAGGCTGGACAGTCCAAGAGTAAGCAGCTGCATCTGTGGAAGGCCTTCTTGCTCATTATCCCATGGTGGAAGGGTATGAGGGCAAGTGAGCACATGCAAAAGAGAGTCACATTAGGGGCCAGACTTGCTTCATAACAACCCACTGTCATGATGACTAACTCACTCTCAGAATAATGACATAAAGCCATCATAACCAAATCACCTCGCATTAGGCCTCCCAAAGCTGTTGTCTTGCAGATTAAGTTTCCAACACATGTAAGAAAGGCTCTATGGGGTCAGGGACCATGCCTATGTATTTGCTTCTGTGTACCCACCACATCATAGTGTTCAGTAAACATCTGTCAATAATTACACAAGACAATGTTCAGAAAGACTCTTGATACATAACAAAGCATGATTCAAATAATAAGAGCTAGTCTAACTATAGCAGCTATGATTTATGATGTAAATAGGCCAGAAGTTAGGTTAAAGAATTTACACTTGTCATCTCATCTGACACTCACAACAATCCTCTAGTCTGGGTATTAAGTTATCATCCATATTTTACAGATGAGGTGACTGACATTGCCTGAGGTCACAGAGCTGGTCAGTGGCAGGACTTGAACCCAGAAGTGTGCATCTCCAGTGCCTATGCACTTAGCCCCTCCTCCTCTCTGCTCTGAGCTTTTCAAGAGGTTTTAAAAGATGTTTATATATCGCATTTTCCAAAATAACTGGATGCTCTTCATTAATTTATTTATTCATTAATTCAAGTAAATTGGTCATCTTGCATATGGACAGAACAATATACTAGGCACTGTGGGAAAGCAAAGACTCGTAATAGACAATCCTTCCCCAAGAAACTTACAGTCTATGTGGAGAAAAAATAATCCACACAGAGATAAGGAGTTAAATAATAACTTAGTGGTTAATAATGAGTAATGGTGAAAGTCATAGGCCCATCATAATTGCCTCCTCTAGTATAGACAGCTGTTATGAAATCAAGAGAAGGGTGTGGTCACTCAGCCTAGAGCATTGAGAAAAGTTCCTAGAAAGAATATGGATGCAAGCTGGCCCTTACTCTTTTTAATTAAATTTAATTTAATTTTAAGTTCCAGGATACATATGCAGGACATGCAGGTTTGTTACATAGGTAAATGTGTGCCACGGTGGTTTGCTGCACCTATCAACCCATCACATAGGTATTAAGCCCCACATGCATTAGCTTTTTATTCTGATGCTCTCTCCCCCCCAGTCCCCATGGCATGCCCCAACATGTGTTGTTCCCTTCCTTGTATCCATGTGTTCTCATTTTTCAGCTCTCACTTATAAGTGAGAACACGTGGTATTTGGTTTTCTGTTCCTATATTAGTTTGTTGAAGATGATGGCTTCCAGCTCCATCCATGTCACTGCAAAGGACATAATCTCATTCCTTTTTATTACTGCATAGTATTTCATGGTGTATATGCATCACATTTTCTTTATCCAGTCTATCATTGATGGACATTTGGGTTGATTCCATGTTTTTGCTATTATGGATAGTGCTGCAATGAACATATGCATGCATGTATCTTTATAACAGAATGATTTCTATTCCTCCAGGTATATATACACAGTAATGGGATTGCTGGGTCAAATGGTATTTGTGTTTCTAGTTTTTTGAGGAATCGCCACACTGTCTTCCACAATGATTGAACTAAGTTGCATTCCCAAAAACAGTGTAAAAATTTTCCTATTTCTCCATAGCCTTGACAACATCTGTTGTTTCTTGACTTTTTAATAATTGCCATTCTGACTGGCATGAGACAGTATCTCATTGTGGTTTTGGTTTGCATTTCTCTAATGACCAGTGATATTGAGCTTTTTATCATGTCTGTTGGCTTCATAAATGTTTCCTTTTGAGACATGCCTGTTCATGTCCTTTGTCCACTTTTTAATAAGTTTGGGTTTTTTTTCTTGTAAATTTAAGTTCCTTGTAGATTCTGGATATTAGACTTGTGTCAGATAGACAGATTGCAAAAAATTTTCTCCCATTCTGTAGGTTGTCTGTTTACTGATGATAGTTTCTTTTGCTGTGCAGAACCTCTTTCGTTTAATTAGATCTCATTTGTGAATTTTTGCTTTTGTTGCAATTTATTTTGATGTTTTTGTCAGAAAATCTTTGCCCATACCTATGTCCTAAATTGTATTGTCTAGATTTTCTTCTAGGGTTTTTATAGTTTTGGGTTTTAAGTCTTTAATCCATCTTGAGTTAATTTTTGTGTAAAATGTAAGAAAGGGTTCCAGTTTCAATTTTCTGCATATAGCTAGCCAGTTTCCCCAGATTCACTTACTACATAGGGAATCCTTTTACTATTGCTTGTGTTTCTCAAATTTGTCAAAGGTCAGGTGGTTGTAGATGTGCAGTCTTATTTCTGAGATCTCTGTTCTGTTCCATTGGTATAGGTGCCTGTTTTTGTACCAGTACAAAACAGTTTTGTTTTGGTAACTGTAGCCTTGTGGCATAGTTTGAAGTTAGGTAGTTTGATGCTTCCAGCTTTGTTCATTTTGCTTAAGATTGTCTTGGCTACACAGGCTTTTGTTTGGTTTCATATGAATTTTGAAATAGTTTTTTCTAACTGTGAAAAATCTCAGTGGTAGTTTAATGGAAATAGCATTGAATCTATAAATAACTTTGGGTAGTATAGACATTTTCATGATATTACTATCCATGAGCATGGAATGTTTTTCCATTTGTTTGTGTCTTCTCTTATTTCCTTGTGCAGTGGTTTGTAGTTCTCCTTGAAGAGATCCATGACTTCTCTTGTTAGCTGTATTTCTAGCTATTATTCTCTTTGCAGCAATTGTGAATTGGAGTTCATTCATGATTTGGCTCTCTGCTTGTCTATTGTTAGTGTATAGGAATGCCTGTGATTTTGCGTTGATTTTGTATCCTGAGACTTTGCTGAAGCTGCTTATCAGCTTAAGGAGTTTTTGGGCTGAGATGATAGGATTTTCTAAAAATGCAATTATTCATCTGCAAGTGGAGACAATTTTACTTCCTCTCTTCCTATCTGAATACTCTTTATTTCTTTCTCTTGCCCGATTGCCCTGGCCAAACTACTATTGTGTTGAATAGTAGTGGTATGAGAGAATCCTTGTCTTGTGCCAGTTTTCAAGGATAATGCTTGTAGCTTTTGCCCATTCAGTATGATATTGGCTGTGGGTCTGTCATAAATAGTTCTTATTATTTTGAGGTATGTTCTGTACCTAGTTTATTGAGAGTTTTTGACAAGAAGGGATGTTGAATTTTATCAAAGGTCTTTACTTCATCTATTGAGATAATCATGTGGCTTTTGTCTTTTGTTCTCTTTATGTGATGAATCACATTTACTGATTTGCATATGTTGAACCAGCCTTGCATCCTGGGGATGAAGCTGACTTGATCATGGTGGATAAGCTTTTTGATACGCTGCTGGATTTGATTTGCCAGTATTTTATTGAGAATTTTTGCATCAAAGTTCATCAGAGGTATTGGCCCGAGGTTTTCTTTTTGTGTTATCTCTGCCAGGTTTTAGTATCAGGATAATGCTGGCCCCATAAAAGGAGTTAGGGAGAAGTTCCTTCTTTTTAATTGTTTGAAATAGTTTCAGAAGAAATGATGGGTACCAGCTCCTCTTTGTACCTCTGATAGAATTCAGCTGTAAATCTGTCTGGTCCTGGGCTTTTTTTTTTTTTTTTTCGGTTGGTAGACTATTTATTACTGCCTCAATTTCAGAACTTGTTATTAGTCTATTAAGGGATTCAAGGTCTTCCTGGTTCAGTCTTGGGAGGGTGTACGTGTCCAGGAATTTATCTGTTTTTTCTGGATTTTCTAGTTTATTTGCATAGAGGTGTTTATAGTATTCTCTGATGGTTGTTTGTATTTCTGTGGGGTCAGTGGTGATAACCTCTTTATCATTTTTTATTTTGTCTATTTGATTCTTCTGTCTTTACTTATTAGTCTAGCTAGTGGTCTACTTTATTAATATTTTCAAGAAACCAGCTCCTAGATTAACTCATTTTTTGAAAGTTTTTTTGTTTGTTTGTTTGTTTGGTCTCTATCTCATTTACTTCCACACTGATCTTGGTTATTTCTTGTCTTCTGTTAGCTTTGGGGTTTGTTTGCTCTTGGTTCTCTAGTTATTTTAGTTGTGATGTTAAAGTATTGGTTTTACATCTATCTAGTAGCTATTTGATATGGGCATTTACTGCTATAAATTTCCCTCTTAACACTGCTTTAGCTGCATCCCAGAGATTCTGGTATATTTTTTCTTTGTTCTCATTGGTTTCAAAGAACTGCTTGATTTCTGCCTTAAATTCATTATTTACCCAGAAGTCATTCAGTAGCAGGTTATTCAATTTCCATGTAGTTGTGTGGTTTTGAGTCAGTTTCTTAATTTTGAATTAAACTTTGATTGTGCCGTGGTCTGAGATACATATTATGATTTCAGTTGTACTGCATTTGCTGAAGAGTGTTTTACTTCCAATTATATTATCAATTTTAGAGTAAATGTCATGTGGTGCCAAGAAGAATGTATATTCTGTTGTTTTACTTCCAATTATGTGATTGATTTTAGAGTAAGTGCCATGTGGTGCCGAAAAGAATGTATATTCTGTTGTTTTTGAGTGGAGAATTCTGTAGATGATATCTATCAGTTCCACTTGATCTGGAGCTGAGTTCAAGTCCTGAATGTCCTTGTTAATTTTCTATATCAATGATCTGTCTAATATTGACAGTGGAGTGTTAATTTCCCACTGTTATTTTGTGGGAGTCTAAGTCTCTTTGCAGGTTCTAAGAACTTGTTTTATGAATCTGGGTACTACTGTATTGGAGTATATGTTTAGGATAGTTAGCTCTTCTTGTTGAATTGATCCCTTTACCATTTTGTAATGCTCTTCTTTGTCTTTTTTGACCTTTGTTGGTTTAAAGTCTGTTTTGTCCAGAAAGTAGTATTGCATTCCTGCTTTTTTTCTGGTTTCCATTTGCTTGATACGTTTTCCTCCACCTCTTTATTTTGAGCCTATGTATGTTTTTGCACATGAGATAGGTCTCTTGAATACAGCACACTGATGGGTTTTGACTTTTTATCCAGCTTGCCATTCTGCATCTTTTAATTGGGCCATTTAGTCCATTTACATTTAAGGTCAATATTGTTATGTATGAATTCAATCCTGGCATCATTATGCTAGCTGGTTATTTTGCAGATTTGTTGATGTAGCTGCTTCATAGTGTCATTGGTCTTTGTATTTCAGTATGTTTTTGCAGTGGCTGGTAATGATTTTTCCTTTCCATATTTAGTGCTTCCTTCAGGAGCTCTTGAAAAGCAGTCCTGTTGGTGACAAACTCCCTCAGCATTTGCCTGTCAAAAAGGGTTTTACTTCTCTTTTACTTATGAAGCTTAGTTTGGCTTGATAGGAAGTTCTGGGTTGGAAACTCTTTTCTTTAATGTTGAATATTGGCCCCTAACCTCTTCTGGCTTGTAGGGTTTCTGTTGAGAGGTCTGCTGTTAGTTTGATGGACTTCCCTTTGTAAGTGACCTGCCCTTTCTTGCTGGCTAGCTACCATTAACATTTTTTCCTTCTTTTTGACCTTGGAGAATCTGATGATTGTGTGTCTTGGGGTTGATCTTCTTATGGAATATCTTACTGGGGTTCTCTGGATTTCCTGAATTTGAATGTTGGCCTGTCTCATTAGGTTGGGGAGGTTCTCCTGGATGATATCCTGAAGTAGGTTTTCCAGCTTGGTTTCATTCTCTTCATCTCCTTCAATTACCCCCGTCAGTCATAGGTTCAGTCTTTTTAAATAATCCCATAGTTCTTGGAGATTTTGTTCATTCCTTTTCATTATTTTTTCTAAAATCTTATCTGCCTGTCTTATTTCAGCAAGATATTCTTCAAGCTCTGAAATTCTTCCCTCTACTTTGTCTATTTGGTTATCGATAATTGTGGTTGCACTGTAAAGTTCTTGTGTTGTATTTTTCAGCTCCATCAGATAATTTACATTCCTCTCTAAACTGGTTATTCTGGTAAACAACTTCTGTATTGCTTTATAATGGTTCCTAGCGTCTTGCATTGGGTTAGAATATGCTCCTTCAGCTCAGTGAAGTTCATTATTACCCTCCTTCTGAAGCCTACTTCTGTCAATTCATCCATCTCAGCCTCCACCCAGTTCTGTGTCCTTGCTGGAGAGGTGTTGCAACCATTTAGAGGAGAAGAGGCACTCTGGCTTTTTGAGTTTTCAGTGGTTTTTTTGTTGATTCTTTCTCATTTTCATGAGTTTATGTAGCTTCTATCTTTGAGGCTGCTGACCTTTGGATGGGATTTTTGTGGAGACTTTCTTCGTTGATGCTGTTATTGTTGCTTTCTGTTTATTTTTTCTTTTAACAGTCAGGCCCTTCTTCCATAGGGCTGCTGCAGTTTGCTGGGGGTCCACTCCAGACTCTATTTTCCTGAGTTCCTGCTGCACCTGGAGGTATCACCAGTGGAGGCTAAAGAACAGCAAAGATCACTGCCTACTCCTTCCTCTGGGATCTCTGTCCCAGAAGGGCACCAACCTGATGCCAGTGGAAATGGTCCTGTATAAGGTGTCTGCCAACCTCTATTGGGGGTTCTTACCCAGTAAGGAGGCATGGGATCTAGAACTCACTTGGTGGAGCACTCTGGCTGCCCCTTGGTGGAGCAGGTGTGTTGTTCTGGGGGGAATCCCACTCATCCAGACTGCCCAGATTCCTCAGAGCCAGCAGAGGGCAAAATTAAGTCTGCTGATCTCTGGAGACTGAAGCCATCCCTCCCTCCAGGGGCTCAGTCACAAGGAGATTAAAGTTCTGTCCCTAAACTTCCCTGGCTGGAGTTGCTGATATTCCTGCAGGGAGGCTCCACCCAGAGAGGAGGGATTGGTCAGGATCTGGCCTAAAGAGGCAGTTTGGCCACCATCTGCCACAGCCACTGTCCCGCGCTGTGGGGAATTCCTCCTAGATCCAATGCATCCAGTGTCCTGGGCACCCGCAGGGGAAAAAAGGCAGACTGTAGTAAGAGGGATGGCTGCTGCATCCTCCCACTGGTAGCTCAGTTGTCTTAGGCAGCAGGCAACCGCAGTGATGGAGGCTATCCCTCCCTGCGAGGAACTTGGTAGTCTTTGGCAGTCTCCAGCCAAGTGGCTGCTGAGAATCCACACAGCTCTCTGCTTGGGACCCAAGGCTCTGGTGGCGTGAGCTCATGAGGGGGTTCTCCCGACCCATGAATTGCACAGATCTGTGGGAAAAGCATGGTTTCCTGGGCAGGGTAGCACAATTACTCACTGCCTCCCTTGGCTGGGGGATGAGAGCTCCCCTTGCCCTGTGTGGCTCCCAGGTGGGCCATCACGCCACCCTGATTTTCCTTGCTTTTCTTGAGTCGCACCAACTGCCTAGTCAGTCCAAATGAAAAAACCTGGATACCTCCGTTGCTGGTGCATGATTCACTCACCATTTTTGTTCTCAGTGGGAGCCTCTGACCACTGCTTTTAGTCAGCCATCTTGGCCCCTCTCCCGGACCTTACTCTTTAGTCAAGGCATAAACTTGCTTTTGAAGGTGGGAGTCAAAAGAGTGCCATGCTGTGCTGTAGAGACAGAAATCAGAGGTGCTGCTGGTATGATTTGGACAAGGTCTTAACTCCTTATCCTTTATCTACAGAACGGAGATAACAATCGTACCTCCTTTTGAATTGTGATGAGGATTAAATGAGATACCCAACTTGCAAACTGATGAGCTCCATACCAGCTACAGAAACCACTTAATAAATAGTAGTGATGCCGATTCATCTTACTTTTCATCACTTAGAGACAGAAGATTGTTTATGTGCTAAGTCAAATTCTCAAATTCTCCAATGGAAAAATTTAACATTTTTGAGAAACATAAAGGGGAAAGTCCCCTGTAGCTTCTGCTTTTTTCCTAAAGAGAAATTATATCCATTAAACCACAGAATAAGAAAGTTAGAATTTCAAATGCTGACTTCAACTGTTTCCAAACCCAAGAGTAAAACTTTAAGTGTTTTTTATATGTCATTTAAATATCATTTGTTTTAGAAAACAAATGGATACTTTTTACAAATCAAAGCTTTATTCTTGGCACAGTATTTTCTGTAATAACCAAAATGACTTAATAAAACAAAATAGAAAGAGAAGCCATTATTTAGCAAGAAAATAACAGATTTTTTAAGAGGACATGTTAATGACAAATTAGGATATACTCATCAAAGAGATCTAGAATCCATGGCATAAGAAGTGTTTATAAGTCCACGCATCTAGTAATAAAGAAAGATATCTTCAGGGCACCATAAGCATCTTCCATCACCAACAGGCAGCCATGTAGAAAAGGGAGAAAGCTGGTTCTGCCTTGACCCAAGGAGGAGAAATTGGACCAATTTCTTTCCGTTCTAAAAAAGCAGATTGGACTTATTTTTGAAATAAAAGGAGAAAAAGAAAAAAAGAAGCAAAATTACCTCTTTGGAGTTTCTAACAGTTGTGGACAAATTGATGGCTGCCATGATGGACAATGAAATGCCCTTGCAGAGCCTGGTCAACCAGGAGCTGAGGATACTGCACTAATTGCTCCTAGAGTCACCTCCCTTCTACCCCAACCCTGTCCACCTGTTCTCCACACCACAGCCAGACTGATCTTTCAAAGTAGAAATCAGTTGATATGTATACATGTAAAACATTTTAATCCAGTGGCTCTCAAGCCACTGATCACACAGCTAGGAAGTAGCCAACTCCTGACTGAGACCCAGGTGAGTCCAACCCCCAGAGGCTGAGCTCATAAACGGTTTGGCAGTTTGAGTTACAGATGGAGGGGGAGAGGCTAGAGAACTACAGGTACTGCCTCATAGAGGGGTATGGCAGAACTGAAGATCCACAAACATAGCATTTTTCAAAAGTATTTTGTCATGTTAAACTATGAGAAAATTATATCCATTCTATTCATTCATTCATTCATTCCTTTATCCATCCATCTTTACATTGGAATCACCTGAGCATCTTTTAAAATCCTGATATCCAGGCAGCACCCACACCAATTAAAATCAATATCTGGAGGCAGGGCCCAGGACTCAGGAGTCTTAAAGCTTGCTAGGCGAAACCAATGTGCACCTAGGTTGAGAATGATGCTTTAATCCAATGATCCAGATCGTTACATGTTTACAAGAGCCTCATAGAATAACCCCCACCTGCCTTCCAGCCTCCTCTCCTATCCCACTCCTCCATATCTCATTTCTTGCATTCGAACTTTCTTTATGTTTCTCAATTACTGCTAGCCCTCTCATCATAGGGACTGGCACACATGGTTCCACCTGCAAGGAACATCCTTCCCTCTCCACCGGACCAGGCCACCTTTCAGCTACTTCCCATTCTTTAGGCCTTTCTCAGTCTTCCTGCTCTGGATTGCCCCACTTCCCCAACATGTACTTAAAGATCAGAAAAATTTGACATGAGAGCACAATTCATAGTTATTTATACAAATCTTATTTGTGTAATTACTTGATCAGTGATTGAATCCTCCATTAGATTATTGTTCATACTGAGTCTCCAGCACTAGCACAGTGTCTGGCATTTGGTAGACTAGATGGATAGGTGAATAAATGAATGAATAAATGAGCAGTATAGATGTAATTTCTGTATAGTTTAACAGGGCATAACTGTTTTCTGTGGTATGGGAAAAACAGCCAGCTAAATAACCTCAAATTCATTCCTTTTTCCTTCCCAACTGCTGTTTACCCTGTTCTTTTACTTCATGGGCTATTGTTTGGGTTTTTGTTTTGTTTTTTTAAATAGGCATTTGGTTGCCAGTTTCCATTGTCTTTGCAGAGACTATAAATGGACATTTGTGATGTAGACTATGGGCTACTTACTCCATGGACAAATGAGGGCAGGCCATCTGGGAATCTTCCCTTCTCTATGGAAGTGGACAAAGCCAGGCATTGATAACGTGTAAGAATTAGGTGATCCAGCACAGCTGTAGAAGACCAAGAAATATGTCCATGAATGTGACTTCATCTGCCCTTCATAAGGGCCTTCATCTCCATTTTGAAGGTAAAAAAAAAAAAAAAAAAAAAAAACTCAAAGAGTTTCAAATTTGCTTGCAGACACAGGTATGAAAAAGGACAGGGCCAGGGCCTCAGGCCTTTTGAATCCCTTTTTCACTATTAAATTATAATTTTGGGAGCATGTCTATCTCTGGGTTATTTATTTATAAGGGGCCACCTTATAAATCCTAGAATGAAGATTGATCCATATTTTCAAGGCCCTAGTTTCAGAGTTGGCTATAGAGAAGTTATAAATGCTGCTCATCAAAATCCAGGCAGAAATAAAGAAATTTCCAAATTGGCAGGGTTTGAAATGAATATGAATCTAAATTTTGAGTTTGTTCCGGGGTTGCTGGAACATTGCTATAGCAAATATCCAATGTAATCATGGGTAGATTTCATCTACACAGTTGTACAGATCATAAAGACAAGAGGCTATCAAAGACCAAAACCCAAACCAAATAGGAACACAGACACATGTAATTTTTATTGAAAAATGCTATGTTCATGCATCTTCAGTTCTAATTCAGTTCTGCCATATGCCCTCTGGAGCAGTTCCTGTATCCTCTCTCCCTCCATCTATAATCCAAACTGCCAAAGGGTTTCTGAGCTCAGCCTCCAGGAGTCAGACCCACCTGAGTCTCAGTCAGGAGCTGGCTACTTCCTACTGTATGATCTTAGGCCAGCTGCTTTCCTTTTCTGAAATTATTTCCTCATATGTAGAATAAAGAGACCAATGTTTATTTCACAGTTATTTTAAGATTCAACTGAATCCGAGTACAATGCTTAGCCCACGCTATGTGTAAATAGTAATAAAAAATGCTGAGATAACTATTAATTGTATGCTCTTCTCTTGATCAGAATGTTTCAAAGGCTCTCCTCTTGAATGCTGGATTAACACTTAACTCCAACTCAGCTCCAGACCTGCTCATCATCGTCTTTACTGGTCTCCATCTTACAGTGACAATGGAGAATACAGAGCCAGTGGGTTAGCTAATGTTCCACATCTCTAAACCTTAGCAAAGGCTGACCCTTCTATCTGGAGCAACTTCTCACTAGCTGTCTACCTGTTCCCCTCTCCCTCCAAAAAAATCTCTCATTCTTCACACTTCAGCTCAGAATTTAATTTCTCTGTGAAGCCTGCTCTGGTTCTCCAGAGAAAGGATCCTTCCCCTACATTCTTTCTGAACTAAGGCACACATCACCACTGACTACTCATCGACCTGTACTGACCTTGTTCACCATCTGTCTGTCTATTAACTAGACTGCAAGATACCTGTGGCCACAAACCATCTGTTTATCTTTATATTCATAGATGCTGGTTGAATCTTAGCACTCCAGGCCATTGTGTCCCTGTATCAGGGACCAAAAAACAAAAGTGTGGGTGTTTCTGAAGAAAGTCACTTTTCTCTAAGATTTTGTTTATGATCCTTTCTGGAATGGGCACCCCAGGGCCTTTAGGTGCTATGAAGAAGTCACTGGCACCAAATGGAGCTTCAGAACCTGCAGCTTTGGGTGTGCTCTGACTCAGGCTACAGCTGGGGAAAGAGAGCTGCAACCCAGAAGAGTTCTTGCCTCCTGATAGATGAATGCAAATCTCTCCCTGTCCTGGAGAAACAGCATAAAGCTTGTACCCGCCTGGTGCACGGTCAACAGAGTGTGTCTAATCTTCACTAGTGAACCACTACAGAGAGCCAAGGCCAATCCAGGGGGAATGATTCTACTTGTTCCCTGACATCATTTTAAAAATATTTCCTTTTGCAAATAATAAAATGGAATGAAGCTGCCCAGTTTTAGAGCCATGCCTTCCAAAAGGTACTTTGAGGAGCAGCAATTTTTAGACTTTTAACATATTGCTCAGATGAAGATTGCAGAAAACCTGCCCCAGAATTTACAAATAAGAAAGAAATGGCTTTCTTGGATAGTCCCTAAGCTTGTGGGGAATGCATTTCTGTTGTGCTTACCCCCTGACAGGTGCAGAGATGACTGTGCTCTAAGAACTCAAACACAGATTCATGGTTTTTATTCTTGTTGCTGCTATTGTTGAGTTGCTCTAAAAGGATTATTTCTGCATATTAAATTTACACACAGAGTTCAGTGATGTTACCATCAAGATTTGTTAAGGTCTGGTAATGGAACCAGCTTACAGTTGAAGATATGCCTGCTCTAAAGTAATAATCATGAGCTCCGTATATTGTATTATTAAAGCTGAGAGGACCTATCAGACTGTCATAATTAGAAAAATAGTTCAAACGTGTATTTGCATTTCCTCTGGTACTTAATGTCTAGGGAAAGAAGATGAGGGGGCCTCTCTGTATAGATGAATTCAAATCTAAAATTATGGCCACTCCTAGCACTTTCTAGAGCCTATGCTTTTTCTCATTCCAGTACAAATTGGAGAAATTGTCTCTGTTTGGGGTAGCACAGAGATTTTCAAATTAGAGCTTGCCTCAGCATCACTGGGAGGGTTTGCTAAAATACAAACTGTTGGGTCCCAGAGTTTCTGATTCAGTAGATAAAGTGGAGTGTAAGAATTTGCATTTCTAGCAAGTTCTCAGGTAAAGGAAACACACTGTTTTTCACAATAGTCCCAGCTGATTTTGAAACTGCTGGTCCAAAGCTTCGAGAACTACCATGTGGCTAGTCCTTCTTAATCAGCACTATGCATTGAAATCTCTGGGGGATCTTTTAAGATATAGTAAACCTGAGTGCCTCCCTCAGTGTCTGTCTTAACTGGGACTAAATAAGACAGCATACCCTGTCCTGACATCAGCTAAACCAGCCTCTCTGAACTAAATTCTATCAACACCTTAAAAAAACACAGAAAAATACATAAAACAAATATGTAATTCAATGAATTTTTCTTTTTTTTCCTTCCCTATCATTTTCTTGTTTTAAATTTTTTTTTTTAATTTAAGTTCTGGGATACATGTGCAGAACATGCAGGTTTGTCACATAGGTATACATGTGCCATGGTGGTTTGCCACACCAATCAACCCATCATCTGGGTTTTAAGTCCCGCATGCATTAGGTATTTGTCCTAATGCTCTCCCTCCCCTTCCCCCCTATTTCCTGACAGGCCCCAGTGTGTGATGTTCCCCTCCCTGTATCCATGTTTTTTCGTTGTTCAACTCCCACTTTTGAGTGAGAACATGCGGTGTTTGGTTTTCTGTTCCTTTGTCAGTTTGCTGAGAATGATGGCTTCCAGCTTCATCCATGTCCCTGAAAAGGACATGGACTTATTCTTTTTCATGGCCGCATAATATTCCAAGGTGTATATGTGCCACATTTTCTTTATCCAGTCTATCTTTGATAGGCATTTGGGTTGGTTCCAAGTCTTTACTATTGTAAATAGTGCTGCAATAAACATATGTGTGCCTGTGTCTTTATAGTAGGATGATTTATAATCCTTTGGATATATACCCAGTAACGGGATTGCTGGGTCTAGAATCAATGCATATTTATCCTGTAACCACCAAGTTAAGAAGTAAAACTTGGTCAGCCATCTAAGAGCTCCTCCTTGAGCCCTCTCCCAATTATACCTCCCTCCAGTCTCACTTTTATAGTGGTCACTTCCTTGGGTTTCTTTTTAGGTTTTTCACTCTGCTGTATATCCCTAGACACTAGTTTCATCTTGCCATTTAAAAAATCATTTGTCGGCTGGGCACGGTGGTGCATGGCTGTAATCCCAGCACTGTGGGAGGCCAAGGGGGGGCGGACCACGAGGTCAAGGTATCGAGACTATCCTGGCCAACATGGTGAAACCCCATCTCTACGAAAAATACAAAAATTAGCTCGGTGTGGTGGCATGCCTGTAGTCCCAGCTACTCAGGAGGCTGAGGCAGGAGAATTGCTTGAACCCGGGAGGTGGAGGTTGTAGTGAGCTGAGATCACAGCACTGCTCTCCAGTCAGTGTAACAGAGCAAGACTCTGGTCTTAAAAAAAAATTGTCATTTAAATGTCTTTTAATATCCAGAATTTCCTCCATCCATTTCCTTACATTTATGTGTTGAAAAACACAGGCCATCCTTCTATTATAAAGACACATGCACACATATGTTCATTGCAGCACTGTTTACAATAGCAAAGACCTGGAACCAACCCAAATGCCCATCGATGACAGAGTAGACAAGGAAAATGTGGCACATATACACCATGGAAAACTATGCAGCCATAAAAACAATGAGTTCGTGTCCTTTGTAGGGACATGGATGAATCTGGAAACCATCATTCTCAGCAAACTGACATAAGAACAGAAAATCAAACACCACATGTTCTCACTCATAGATGAGTGTTGAACAATGAGAACACATGGACACAGGGAGGGAAGCATCACACACTGGGGTCTGTTGGGGGGGACTTGGGGAGGGATAGCAGGGGATAGGGTGTTGGGGAGGGATAACATGGGGAGAAATGTCAGATATAGGTGATGGGGATGGAGGCAGCAAACCACATTGCCATGTATGTACCTATGCAACAATCCTGCATGTTCTGCACATGTGCCCCAGAACCTAAAGTACAATATATATATATATATATATATATATATATATATATATATATATATAAAGAAAGAAAAACACAGGCTATGTAACCTGTAGTTTCCAACAGCCTAAATCTTGTTTACTGAAGACACGGTGTGCAGTGCCATATGTCCCTCCTTCCTATATATTTCCTTCAAACTGAAGCTGGATCCAAAGGCTTGATCAGACTCAAGTTTGATCCCGCTGATATGACTATAGGTATATTGTGTTCTGTCATCAGGAGGCAAACAATGTCTAGTTGTCTCTTTTTGTGCCGTTAGTAGCTATTAATTCACAATGCCTAGATCTGTTGAGTGGGGATTTTTAAATGGTGGTTTTCTAATTTCATCATTTTTTTTCTTTTAATCGGAATGTTTTTATACAGAGATGCTTTCCCTCACCTACTATTTGATCACCCAATGGTATAGTTCTTACAAAAGAAAAAAAAAGCACCATTCTTTTCCTTTATTACTTTGCAAGACAATGAAAGTCTGTGAAGTTAACTAGTTTTTTTTTTAAACTATCACTATAAATTTATGAACTCAAATATATTTAATGAGTTTTAATCCATTGCAATTACTATCTTCATTGGCACAATAACTGTGCTATCTCTGGCAAGTGGGAACCCACTCAAGCTGACTTTTGATATGACCCTCGTGGTCTTCAGTAACTTTCTTGCCATCTGCTTTATCAATAGGTTCCAGGTTATTGCCGTTTTTCTGCCCCAGATCTGGGATCGGCCATGATTTCTTTTGATAGAAAATGGTATTTTAAAACTACCAGCAGGTAGGACATCGTTTCTAGGCTTTTAAGTGCAAAGAGCTGGAATATATGTAAGTGTATATTTCTATGTTCCTGTTTATGTGTATGTATTTGAGTTTTATTAATACAAATCTCATGAGTTAATAAGATATTTTTAATTTAAATGCAGGACTAGAAGGTCCTTTTGTATATCACATCTGTCTCTTCTTTTCCACCCTGAGAATCCTGATGAAATTCTCAAAATCAAGGGATTATTTGCTTCATTTTATAATATACGCCTAATAGCTTCAGAATAACAATGATAATACACATATTACAACTGTAATGTTTATTAAAATTATTAAATAATTTCTTACGTATGCTCTCTCCATTCCCTCTCTTTAAAAAATAGTTGTATCATATCTACATTGCTGTAGCATATATATATATATACATTATATATATACAGCTACAGATAGCTATACACATTATGCTCTCTCTTTTTTAACTAGCATTAGCACAGTGCCTGGCATTTGATAGACTAGATGGATAGATGAATAAATGAATGAATAAATGAGCAGTATAGATGTAATTTCTGCATAGTTTAACATAGCATAGTTTTATAGTTCCACAAACCACTATATACTTACTGCTCACCACCAGTCTTAGGTAAATGATTAGAAGTAAAATTTAAAAATGTACTTTTAAAATGAAGACGAAAATTATTAAGGAATACAAAACTGAGTGATTTTAAAAACCAAAAAGAAACAAGGAAAGAAATCAAAGAAATTAAAGTGAAGGTGACAAATATCGAAGATGGGCAAAGAATATCCAATATGCAGATACCATTATGTTGGTCTGAAGTTCACATTCTACTTTACATTTTTTAGGAAGAATCACATAAACTGAGTTCTTTCGTGTTGATAATACATTGCACCCTTTATACTTTGAAGTCAATTTTGCTGACTATAAAACCTGGCTCACATTTTCTCTCCTTGAGTATATTGTTACTCCATTTTCTTCTGACATTTATAGTAGAATGATTTATAATCCTCTGGGTATATACCCAGTAACAGATTTGCTGGGTCTAGAATCAATGCATTTTTCTATGGTGAGTATCCTATAACCACCAAGTCAGGAAATCAAAGCATTGCTGACATCAAGCATTGCTGTCAAAAGTATGATGATGACTTCATTTTCTTTCTCTTCTAAATCATTTATTTATTTTGTCCAGATGCCCAAAGGTTTTTTCTTAAAAGTCTAGTCATTTCATTGCGTATACTTTGACGTTGATCATTCTGTGTTGATATTATCATGTATGTGGGGTTTTGCGAAACTATGTAGCTTTAGATATTTAATTCAGTAAGTGTGTTTTAAGTATTGTTTGATATTTGTTTTGATCTCTTGCTTTATTTTCTTTTCTAAGAAGCCCATTGTCTGCATATGGGATATTCTTTGCCCATCTTCAATATCTGTCACCTTCATTTGAATTTTCTTGATTTATTTCCTTGTTTCTTTTCGGTTTTAAAAAATCACTTGGTTTTGTATTCCTTAACCCATTTATGCTGGCTGTTACAAAGTTTTTTGTGTAAAAAATTAGACCTTGGTGATGATCATGAGAAGTAGGATATAAATAACTCCTACAAATTTAGCATTCCAATAAGAACACTACCCATAAATGGGTTAATAATTTTAGTCTTCATTTTCAAAGTACATTTTAAAGTTTTGCTTCTAATTCTTTATGGAGCTTGGTGTAGCCACTCTGAGTTTTTGTAATTTTAATTTATATTGTTTCTTCATGTTAGATATCATTTTTCAAATGTCTTTTTGTTCATTTCGAAAGTAGGTTAGTTTTCTGGGCTTGGCTTTTCAGCATGCTTTTATTGTCTTATGGATATTTTTCATCTCTTTATTCTCATTTTTTTCTTATTATAACTCGGAATGGACTTGACCTGGAACTAGACTTCCTGCTTATTTTTATATGAGTTTACTTTATCCGGAAGAAGGCAATGTTCAGAATAACTTTTCTAACTCCTCAGAGTTTCCTCTTCTGGGCTTTTGTTGTTGCTGTTCTTGTTGTTGTTTTCAAATGTGCAGAAATATGACAGCTCACTTTCTAAATTTTCCTGGAGTTGTTTCCTACCTTACTTTAGCTGGGAATGATTCCATCTCCAGATATTTGTCCTTGGCGTGAATTTCTGTCCCAGAAAAGAGCCCTGGCCAGTCAGTTTCAAACTCATGTAGACTGCTTCATCCCCTTTCAGAACTCGCTAAGGAATTCTTCCATTCGCTTACTCCCAGTTTTATCCATTTTTCAAAAATTAGTAAGACTATTTTGCTGTGAATATCTTCCAGGTATTTGGGGTCCTCATTCACGACTTCAAATGCCCTGTTACTTTTCTCCACTTCTTTCCACATAGAGGTTCCCTGTCTGTTGGAGGTTTGTCCCCACCTGCTTGTATCTCGGGTTTTGTGAGAGATACCAGTCATTTAATGTTTTTGTAACTATTGACCACACGTTTCTGAATTATTATTGAGTTTCTTTTAGCTATTTTTATGTGGAAATTCAGGGAGGTTCAAAGACTATCATACAATGCTGCTGCCATCTGATAGTACAACCACCTTCTTTCTTGTATTCCAAAATACCTCTTTACCATTTGCCAAGGGAGGATGAAATTACAGAATTCATAGTTTCACAATGAATTTGCTTGGCTGCAACAGCAGAGGGAAGAAAAGTATCCCTATGTTCTAAAGCATCTCTGCCCAAGGGAACAATCTATGATGGTGGAAATGCGCATCTACGCTGTTCAACACATGTGGTTATTGCATACTTGAATGTGGCTAATGCAAAAAGAAAATAAATTTTAACTGTAATTACATTTAATGTAAATCTAAATTTAAATAGACACCATGAGAAGTGGCTACCATATTAGACAGTGCAGTTCTAAGGAACTCTGAGTGCTTTTACACATTAATCTTTTTCCATTGGGCTGACCTGTGCTTAAAGCAGAGATACAGATCAAGTATAATGTTTTACTCTCAAGGAACTTACCATCTTTAGCATGAATTTATTAAGAGAGATTAAGTCCCTGCATTTCACAGACTGAGAAATAGCTTCTGTTCCTACAACATGGGGCTACGAACCAACTTGAGCCAAATATTCTTCAGCTTTTAGTGATACTCAGATATAACTGTACAGAACTCCCTATGGTCAAGATTTTTGGAGGCATTGCCTAGGACACGATTAAATAAATGCAAGCTGTCATTTCTCCAAAACTTGAAAATATCCTTGTTTTCAGTATTTCCAAATAGTTTTCTCTTCCATAAACTATGTAAGGGCAAGTATTCATTTTGTTCACTGTATATAGTAGATGCTCAAAAAAAATTTATTGACTTAATGAATTAGTACATGAGTCAGCAAACTGACTTATGGGCCAAATCTGACTTGCTGCTGTTTTTGTGTGGCTCCTGAGAAAAACATGGTTATTATATTTTATATGGTTGATGAAAACAAGCAAAATAATACTAATGACATGTACAAATTATTTGAAATTCAAATGTCAATGTCCATAAGTAAAGTGTTTTTGGAACACGGCCATCCTCACTTAGGATTATACACCTGTTTTCACACTATGTAGGTAGAGATAAGACTTACAACAGAAACCATATAATCTGTAAAACCTAAAATATTTACTATCTGGCCCTTTACAGAAGAAGTCTGCAGACTCCTGAATTAGTCCATAAATGCTCATTATTTTCCCCGGAGAAACTGGATTGTGTTTCACATTTTAGAAGAAATTGAACATTTTAAGAAGCTTCCTTCTAGCTGTAGCCAGAGAAAATTACATTCCACACCCAAATATACACAGCTGGGGATTGGTAAGAAAGCCAGAGCCTTAATGGAGTTATTAAAGTTGCAGCATAAGAAATAAACTTCTCCACAGAAATTTTTTTCCACTCATGCAACTTGAGGCAAACAGAATTTAAAACCCCGTTTACTATTTGATTTCACAAAAATGCCTGGCATGAAAGCAATTACCCATTCTAAGTGCTTCAGCAGAGAAAATATTCACTTACTCCTCTCAGATTTGGGGGAGAGGAAGGCGGACAACAGTCAGTAGTATCATGTCTTTAAGGAATCTGAACAAGCATCACTTTGTAACATTTTAGGACTTAATGAGAGCTGAACATCAGTCCAGAAGAAATGAATTAGGGAGCAGTTTTATCTTTCGCAAATCTTGGTTACCAACTGGAGTCTTTCTTGCGGGGGGGAAATAAACATTATTCTTCTAAAGAGCAGGCAAGCTCTTAATTTTATGTTTGACCCTTACATAGTTATTCCCCAGGAGCAAAATTTAACGTGTCCTGTTTGAATATTGATAGCAAACTCATGACTATTTCTCATTATATAAAATGAGGGGAGACACATGAACACATCTCAAATAATTGTATTCTCTCTTTGAAGAGAGAACAAATCATATTATAGGCAATACCAAGCTGTGTCCCTAAACTGATACTAAAATTTTTAAAGTGATATCAATAAAGATAATGGCAAATAGTTAAATAGAGCCATTTACAACACAAATCAAGATGGAAATGGAAGTTTTGACATTTGATATTATTTTGAAAAATATATATAACATAATGAGGACACTATAATATTTTGAATTGGCTTTAACCCAGAGACTGTGCTAGAAATTGCTGAAGATGGTATTCACTTAGAATTTACATCTCCTGCAGATTATTGTCAGAGTGTTAGAAAGGAGCTTTGGGTATTTCTTTTCGTTGTGTTTACTTTGAACCTTGGGAAAACACTATCATATAATTTGCAAAATCTTTCTAGGAGAATTGTGGTCCTTAGAAAATCAGTGCTTAAGGCAGAGAAGCAGTAACTAGAGAAGCCAGTTGAAGCTACATGTAATAAATTTGCAGTGAATGATTATCATAGCCAGATGGAGAGAGACATTTGGCTTATTAGGATGTAACAGACCCATAAAGGAATTATCAGAAAACTATGAGAGGTACTCTGGCATGATGCTGCGAGAATGGGCTTTGGAGCAAGATGGATTTGGATAGAATTGTTCTGCCTCTAACCAGTTGTATCATTTGGGCAAGTAACTTCACCTCACCCATTATCTTGGGATAATGATAGCATCTGTCTCTTAGGGTTGCATGAGAATTGAAAAAAAAATAATGCTCAGACACTTAACAACACCAGGTATGTCACTCAATAAACATTTATGGTAACCAGGATAATGCCAGTGGTACAAATTGCTGTCACAGAATAGTGTTGAATGCAAGTCAGGTTAGGTAGTCTTATTTAAAAAGTGGAGACTACCTCAAATCCTTAAAACACTGCAAACAAAGAACTAGGGAAGAGTTTGAGAAATAAATTTCCATATATATAACGAAGCTGGTTTTCACACAAGGACAAAACAGGGAGCAGAAGACCTGTTTTATTCACCTCCTGAGAATCTAGGATCCATTGCTTTTTTTCTACACATAGCAGACAGGTTTGGAGTATTCACTACTTGCTCTTCTCCTTTCTTCGAGGACATGCAAAGGTGATCCCTGTGGTTATATTTGTGCCACATCTCCCTGCTCCTCTTGGACACTTCATGAGACTAGTGGCAGACCTCAAGCCCACACTAGCCCAGCCTGATCCTCTTTTCAGGAAAAACTTGTCTTATGACTGGATTCCATATTGTCTTAAGTCATTTCACAACACTCATCAGTAAGTTCCAAATAAAATTAATTTAGATTTGTAACTTTAAAAACAGATACTTGCAGTAGAATGTTCTTAGGCATGACAAAGAGATTGCAACATTAAATCAGTGATAAAAAGGTCCTGAATACAGAAAGCCAATAAAATCAGTGTTGTCATAGGCATTCAGGTGGTACAAGAGATAGGACAGTAGGGCTAGTGGGAGCAGAGAGTACAATGCACGGAATTGTCAAGACTGAACTGCCTGGTACAAAGAAAAGGTGAGGGCAGATAATTCTGTAGAGAAGTGTTTTAATTTCCCTAATTGCTGAGACCCTTTGCTTATCTTCATGAGGTAGCTGGGCATGGCTCTTGGCAACATTCAATGTCTTCACTTTTCCTGCACACATCACCAAGGCATGTTCACCCAATATTTTCATTTTCTTTTAATCTGTTTGGCCACAACTTGGGAATTATTTTAAACATTTGAAGAATTGAGAAATGAAATTTTCATTTTGACCAAGGAATAACGAACTATGGAGATTAAGTAGAAACTATAAAAACAGTAAACTAAAGAGTCTGCTTTCTGCTATATTTTGTTTTTATTTTTGTTTATTCTCTTAGAGAGCTGTAGAAACTCATATCTGAGCAAAGGAAGACCCTGGGTGCCAAGCAATCTGATTCCTTGTCTCAGACTCAAAGAACAAACCCATCCCACCCTGCCCCCTCTCACAAGCAGTCAAGGCCCTACACCACAGAGGAGCTGAGCCACTTTGCAAGACAGCAGGGTGGGCCTGGGGGCATCTGGCAGGATGAGCCAGAGCTGCATCCCTTTTCTCTTTCCCTGAGTTATGACTCAAGTTTTATATTCCTCACTCCCTTCAGCTCTGTCTTGGGGCCAGTGATCTTGTTATGTAACCACTGCAAATAACACAAAAGCAAGATTTTGCCTTGATCTTTGTTCAAGCTAAAGAAAAAGGCTCTGAACATTTCCCTTGTAAGAGGAACTCATTCCTTGGGAAAGGTTGGCACAAGTGGAATGTGAGGAGTAGGACTGGGGCTGGGAAAGATTAGTCATTTATTAAACACCCATAAATTCACTGAGCTGAAGATTGCCAAGTTCAGAGAAATATTCAGGCATATCCATATCCATATGTAGATTATTAGCCTACAAAAGAGGCAGAGAGTAGCCAAATATCAGATTATTACACAGGGGACTGTCAGATTCACCCAAAAACAAGATCCACTGGAAAGACATGTGTCAGGCTTTGGGAATGGTATGATAATCAGTATTCTAGAGAAAAGGCACGCACATAGTTGAGATTTTGCTTCCCACTTACACAAACTCATACTTGTAGTATTAAATATTAATCATGTTTATTAGTCATTAGAATGTAAATTAAACCATAATGAAATACCTTGACATACTATTAGAATGGCTAAAATTAAATAGAATGATCATACCAATTAGTGACAAGGATGTTGAGAAACTAGAACTCTCATCCACTGCTTGTGCTGGTGCAAAACAGTAAAAAGCACTTTGAAAAACAATTTCTTAAAAAGTTAAACACACACGTATCATGTAATCCAGCCATTCTACTCCTAGGCACTTACCCAAGAAATATGGAAGAATATATTTATATAAAGATTTGCATGTGAATATTTTATTTAAAATAGCCAAAAACTGAAGACAACCCACATATCCACCAAGGTGAAGGAACAAAATAACTGTAGTATATCCATACAATGAAATACTACTCAGCAATTAAAAAGGAATAAATGTTTGATATATTCAACAACACTGGCAAAGCTCAAAATAACTATGCTGAGTGAAAGAAGCCAGAAAACAAGAGTGTATATTCTCTGATTTTACTTCTATAAAATCCTTAAAAATGCAAACTAGTCTATAATGACCAAGAGTGGATCAGTGGCTACCTGAGAATGGGGAAATGGAGAGAGATGGGTGGAAAGGATTACAAAGGGATAACAGGAAGCCTTTGGAGGTGATAGATTTGTTCACTATCTTAATTGTGGTGATGGTGTCACAAGGGTATCTTCATGTCAGATTTCATCATAATGAGCACCTTAAGTATGTGCAATTTATTTTATGTCAGTTATGTCACAATGAGACTGTTCATTTAAAAATTATTGTGTAATTATATCTAGTATCTCTCAGAAACATAGTCTTTAGAGATTGGGGCCATCTTGTTCACTGAAAGATGTGCAGCATCTCATCTAGTGCCTGGCACACAGTAGGCATGCAGTAATTATTAGCTGGATGAATTAATAGATGAACTAGTCCCTAGTCAGGTAAGGTTTTGATTTTTGTTACTTCTTATACGGTCAAATCAAAGTTAAAGGCCCCAATAATTTTTAAAGAACCCAGTTGGTTATTCTCAGTTGGGCATTAAAAGATGGGCAAACTTCCAGCTCACAAAAATGTCTTATAGGTTTGAAATCAGAGATCCTGATTTTTAAATAATGATTATTTCTGTTTCTAATTATAACATGATTATCATAGAAAAATTGGGAATACAGACTAATAAAGGGGCATTTTTTGAACTAAGTCCTTGTTTATTTTTCTGAAAGTATCTTCTCTATAACAAACAGGGAAAATCCTGATCAAAGCAATTTACTTGTCCACAAATCTGGCTTTACACTGCTGGTTTCATCATTGTCCCCAGGAATCCAGGGGCCTTGGCTGTCTCACACGGCATGTGACACCTCAGCAGGAGTTGTGCTTATCTGACACTCTGATCACATGGCTTTTACCTCTCTTGTTTAGACTAGAGAAAATCAAGGTACTGAAGAACTTGATAAGAGGAGAAGACTCTTGTTTTCTTTTACATTTTCTACACTTTTATAGAACAAAAGGTATTCTTTCATGTGAATTTGTACACTTAAGAGGAGCATCTAATGATTGTGTCAATTAGAACTCATGTGCCGAGCATGGTGGCTCACGCCTGTAATCTCAGCACTTTGGGAGGCTGAGGTGGCCGGATCATGAGGTCAGGAGTTCAAGACCAGCCTGACTAATGTGGTGAAACCCCGTCTCTACTAAAAATACAAAGATTATCAAGGTGTGGTGGCACACACCTGAAGTCCCAGCTACTTGAGACGCTGAGGTAGGAGAATCGCTTGAACCCAAGAGGTGGAGGTTGCAGTGAGCCAAGATCACGCCACTGCACTCCAGCCTGGGCAACAGAATGAGACAAAAGAAAGAGAGAAAGAGAGAGACAGAGAGA